>APFE030001187.1:0-23380 GCA_000404065.3 Pinus taeda | reverse complement strand
GTCTCTTCGAATCGATATATTAATATTTCGTATTCACATATTATGAGTTTTTGTTTGCTTTGTCAATTTGCGCATTCATATTTATTGTTGTAGATGTGCAAACCCAAAATCTGTGGAAATAAGACGGGCAAACCCAAAACACTTTTATGAAAAGGGAGGTTTATTGAAGTCGTAGAGGTGAAAGAAAGGAACATATTTTTCATTACCTAAAAAATGGTTATATATTATTGTTATTTTTATTTATGACTTAATAATCATTTTTATTTTTATTTATGACTTACAAAAAGGGCAAGATAAAGCTTTACCACTCATTGCTATATCAATTTATGTAAATGAATCTACTTTAATAAATGGTTTTCAAGGTAAATCTATCTACAACGCTGAATTCAAATTAAACATAATTCATTATAAAATTTGTATTAATCAAAGAAATAAATAATTTTAATTAATACACATAAGGCAAAATACACTTGTAAATAAATAATAAATAGTTATTCATTCACCATAAGTATAATTCAATGAATAAAGTATAATTAACCTTATTTTGCCTCTGGGAGATAGCTCCTGAAAGACGCCAATAACATATCACAATTGACTCAACAATAGTGTTAGATATCAAAGAAACATACTACTTGGGATGTAGATCAAAACCAATTATAAAACTTTGACAAAAATGTGAAAATTCATCATTCTCGTAATAGTACACAAGAATGAAAATTCATTAAATAGTGCCAAAATTACATTACAAATGCGCAATCTTGGAGCAACTCAAACCCATAGTAAAGCTGCTTGCCATAGTGCAAAACAATTATAACAAAACCATAAATCCTTTGTTTTCTCCATAATCAACCTTTCTGTATATAACAGTAGTGCTATGGCATAAATGAAACAACTACAAAGAATCCCCCTTGACTAGATTGCGACCTCTCCCAATATTATTGAAGAGACAGGTGTTTATACAGAGTTTCAAAGTTAGCAGATCCCTTCGCTTTCTCAATAAATGAGAAATAAAAAGTAAATGAATATGGAGGTTTTGTATTTTATTGAATTACAAGTTGAACTTAGAATATCTCAAGCTTTATTTGGATCGGATTCGAATAGTATTTGAATGAGCGGAAGGGTAGTTTTCAACAAATTCTCTAAATAGTCTTTTTCAACAACCTTTGTCTTTATTTAGTGCTATAGTGGTTCAACTGTTCCATTAAATCGGA
Source organism: Pinus taeda (assembly GCA_000404065.3). Lineage (NCBI taxonomy): Eukaryota > Viridiplantae > Streptophyta > Pinopsida > Pinales > Pinaceae > Pinus > Pinus taeda. The sequence goes on along the minus strand of APFE030001187.1, from coordinate 22,169 downwards.
AGAGAAAGTTCTTCCAAGATCAGCCCTGCAATCTAAATAGCAATCAACATTTTTACAAATAATTTGAATCTAAATTAATCCTAATGGAAAACCAATGATAAATAGCCCAAGACCATTAATAGTGACTTATTCAAAACTTAATAGTAATGACCAAATCAAAGTGTGACAAGAGACCAACAGGAATGGATATTGGAGGTTGGAGTATCAGATTTTTAACATAACGCACTCTCCCAAACTTGTGATATATGGAAAGTTCCAATGAGGAGCAGATGTGATACTATATTAAATCGTTGTGATAAATCCCATCATATCGCAACCATATCAACGATTGAAAGATTAATTCATGTAAACGATTTTAGATATGTGCCATTTCAAAAGTTTTGATATGAGAGCAACTGCGATTTTATAATTAATCCAAAATTTAAATCAAATTGGGTCTGACATATCAGAGGCTAGAGGTTATATCACATATCGAATATTAGAGGTTATATGATATCAAAATTTTTAGACTCCGACATGAGTGATTAGGGAGCAGAGGAGGGACATATATCGAAAATTTGGTTTATCGCAAATTTCATAATGTGACTCATAACAAAAACTCTAAAATGAGTATTTCTCTGATAATGTTTTATTATACCCATTGAGTGTTACTTGCATTAGTTTCACTTTATATTCATCGAACTTTGGTTATATGATATGTTTGTTTTAATATTCCAAAGTCTATAAAAGGGGTTTTCCATATACATATTTCGAATTTAATACGCACTCCCATGCCACTATATAATATATATCACCGAAACCTATATTTGTTTGTTTGTATTAAAGCCATTTGTCATATGGTTTGAAGTTTATATTTGTATGTTTATTAAAAATGGCTAAGCCACTAACACATTATAATATGGTTAATGTATGAATCTTGGTCCGGAGGCTATGTTTTATTAATTAATCTAATGAAAACAAAAAAATAATTACAAGTTTATTAACTTTAGAAAAATAAATATTTTAATTAACTTAAAAGTCTAAATAGTAAAACTAAAGCTAAATGTGCAAACCGTAAAAGAAGATGAAAAAAGGGTTAATGAAAAAAATGACTAACCTGAATTGAAACAATAAATACTCAAAGCCTAAATAAATACAAAAATGTCCCTATATTTATTATGAGAGAATAAAATAAAAATGTTGTATTTTCACTACAACAAGTACATAAATACAGAACGATTTAAAATTTCCAAAGTGATTGATATATTATTTATATTATGTAATATAAGTGTGCCAGAGTTCTAATGCCAAAAATATTCCAATTACTAACAAGCTTTATCACTATTTCCTCTTTATAGGTGCACACACATTTTTATTTGTGATGCAGGAGCATCCAGCTCCGAGGAGACTTAAAAGGCTAACAGTCTCACGAAGAATTCAGAAACAAATGGTCGTTCGTTTTAACTAGACAAGTGTTGGGCTTGTCGGTCATTTGATTTTAATTTTACTTTAGTTTTTATTTATTTTATCTGTTACAGTTGTTTAGGAGACTGATTACAGGACAATTAACTAAATTAGTTCTTTACAGTTGTAGCAGTTGGAATTAGTTTCATAACAGGCAAAATAGTTACTTTCTGTTAAAGTAGTTTTACCAAGAACAGTTGAAAACATTTCATTTAAAAACAGGAGGGACATCATTGTACGGGTTCTCTCCCCCGAAAAAGGAAAATCGAGCAAAGCATTAATCTTTGTTTTATCAGAAAAACAACATTCATTTGATTTCCATTCATTACTGTATAATCGAATTACAAGATTAGTTACTGCCATCAGACTTACAAGCATAGAGTATTCTTTTATTATAGAGCGTGCCATCGTGTGTGAAAACGTGTTAACAGCAACGACACTATAGAAGAAGTAGACGAACAAGGCGACACAAGTACAGGCGGAAGACCGAAGTCGACTTGAGCCATAGAACGAGAACGAGAAACAGCGAAGGGTCCTAGAAGTAACCCACAGACACAAGGTTACATTCGGTAACGAAAACAATCTACAGGTATTTTTTTTTAGAACTCGACGAAACCTCCTAAAATTGAATATATATGGAACGATAATTACAGTCCAGAACAAAAGCACATTGTAAGTTCTTTTTGCACATACAGTATCATCGAACATTTAAAAGCAGAGATATACAATTCCATATATTATTGTTAACGAATAGACAAGAGCCGAGCGACACATTCACTGTAGGGAAATAGCCCATTAAATTTATTGATCAGAGTATATACGTTACAGACAGAGGTTCACTGTTGAACCAATAATACACAGTGGCATACACAACAGAGCCATTTCAAATCACAATCGACCAAACAGGAAGCCGAGGGTTTGTAGGACCGAACACGAAGCAACAGAAGGAGGGCTCGAAAATTGTCATAGAACCCTCTCTTAAAATCGACAGAATACTCAGACGTGTCTAACAACTTCCAAGATAAAAAACGAAGGGTTACAGCAGAGCTGTCCGAGAAGACCATAACGGAAAGCTAGTAACCAAAAAGGGTTCCTAAATAACAGAACACGAAAGCGAGGAAAGCTTAGCCGAGAGGGATACCACCTCCACAAGACCGGACTTGACCGTTACAGGACCTAACAGACTTAAAACATAAATAGTCAAATGCATATCTACAGAACGGAACAGAGCTACCCGTGACTGAAGCAGCGAAATCACCAACAGGGCCGCAGAATAACCTCAACCATAGAGCGTTACAGGTGGATACCTGTCATTAAAAAAAACGACCAAACAATGTTAGAATCGAAAACACATTCGTAAGCCGAAGAAACCAGGAAACGACAAAGCAAGGGTTTGATTAAAGGTTACCTGAGAGTAAGGGAGGATTGCAAAACAACCAGAGAACAACCATAACCTGCTGACAGTGGCAAGCAGGGGTTAGAAACGAAACCAGAAAAGCCCAGAATCTCCAACATGAAAAGTAAACTTACCATGTGACCAGGAGGAGCGTGGAATGATGGTGCGAGCCTGCCATTGAGAAAACGAACCAGTCAAGTTAATTTGAGGAGCATAGCCAACGAGAATGCAAAAATCGAAAATCACGACATATACCAAAAATTCCATATAAATACCATTAAAAACAGGAGGAAAAACGTTGCAGGTCCCGAAGGCGTTCATCCACAGTCTCAAAACACTACTAAACCACAGTAGTTTCGTCACTGTACAGCGAGAACAGAACCTGAGGTTTTTCACAGGCGCGGACCGAACTCTCCAGGCACAAAGGAATGAGAACAATGGCAAAGTGAAGCGCGGCAGCGAGAACAAAAGTCGAGGTAACCGGCCAGCGTGGGTCATTAACCGGAGAAGCCGGGACAAACCCTAAACCCTGCCCTCGAGGCATCGTACCGTTGATATTAATTCAACATTAAAAGTCATACCAGCCACGGAATAAAACAGGACAGGTGCAAGCATACGGCGGGGGCCGTCATAAGTGGTATCAGAGCAGGTTTCTTTTGAATTAGAAACAATGGAACAGGCAGAAGGTGAAGGTGAGGTAAGAGGAAGGAGGAGGGAAGAGGAAGAGGAAGAGGACGACTGGTACACAGGCCAGTAGATGACGGATTGCGAGAAGAGATCAGAGTTTTGCGAGAGAGATTGGCAGTAATAGAAGCTGGAGGAAGACGAAACCCAGCGGATAACAGTGATGAAGAGGCAGTTGAGCAAGAGCAGGATGAGTTTGAGGGGATGACACCAGAACTGAGATTGTTAAAATCAGTTTTGCTATCCAGCCATAAACCGAAGCATGAGTTGCCTACATATGATGGAAGCCTGTCGGCAGAGGTGTTGTTAGACTGGTTAAGTGAAGTGAATAAATTCTTTGAGTTTGAAGAAACCAGCGAAGATAAACAGGTGAGATTTGCCGCCACCAAGTTGAAGGGACATGCGTCCTTATGGTGGGACAGCGTTCAGGCCGAACGAAGGAGGTTAGGCAAACAGCCAATTAAGAAATGGGCTAGGATGGAAGCAAAGCTGAAGGAGAAGTTCTTACCAAAGGACTATCATATAATGTTGTACAGGCAGGTACAAAACCTGAAACAGAGGGGGATGACTGTAAGAGAATTTACAGAGGAATTCTACAAATTAAATCTGCGAGCAGGATATGTGGATGATACCTCAGAGAAGACGGCCAGGTATGTAAATGGCTTGAGAGGGGAGATTTTAGACGAAATTGGTATCCTTTCGCCGCAGACATTAGAAGAAGCCTATCAGTTTGCATTGAAGGCTGAAGAGAAGATAAATAGGAAACAGAACTCCCGGAGAGGAGGAGGTTCTGGCAGAGGCAAAAGCAAAATGTATGGCAGAGGTAGAGGTACAGCCTCGAACGAGGAAGGTAGCAGCTCTAAGTCTACTGGTACAGCAGAGAGAGACAACAGTAACCGGGAAGGACGACCAACTCAGAGAGGACGAGGTTTTGGTCGGGGCAGAGGAACTGTCCAGTGTTACCGTTGTCATAAGTTGGGACATAAGTCTTATGACTGTCCAGAGGGCGAACCAGCAGGCGGAAGAGGAACCTATGTTACGCAACCAGAGGATGCGGAAGAGACACCTCAGGAAGCGGAGAACACACCTGAGATAGGTGAGGCCTTGGTGATGAACAAAGTACTGTTAAAGCCAGCCAAGGAGGCTGCGGAGCCAGATCAGCGGAAAGCATTGTTTCGCACTGTCTGCAAATCCCAAGGCAAATGCTGCAAGGTGATTGTTGACAGCGGAAGTACCGATAACCTAGTAGCTGTAGAGATGGTGGAAAAATTGGGATTAAAGAGACTGAAACATCCCACTCCCTACAAGGTATCATGGTTGCAGAAGGGACATCAACTATTGGTTGATGAACAGTGCGAAGTAGAGTTTCAGATTGGGAAATATAAGGACAAAATCCTTTGTGATGTAATGCCAATGGATGTCTGCCATTTGTTGCTAGGACGACCTTGGCAGTTTGACAGAGGTGCAGTCCACGATGGGAAGACGAACTGTTACAAATTTGTGAAAGATGGGATCAAGCATACGCTTGTACCCATCAAGGAGGAAAACACAGCGGAAGCCAGTGGAGTGAAGGCACTGCTGTTAGGAGGAAAAGAATTCATAAAGCAGATTGAAGACAGCGAGATAAATTTTGCTGTCATAAGGAGACCAAGGACAGTGGTACTCCACACACAGGTTTCAGATTTACCAGAGGACGTTCAGAGGTTGCTACAAGATTTTGGAGACATTGTGGTGGATGATCTTCCGGATGAGTTGCCACCTAGAAGGGGTATTAGTCATTGCATCGACTTTATACCAGGGGCGAGTCTGCCAAACAAAGCAGCCTACCGTATGAGTCCCAAGGACCATGAAGAAATTAGAAAGCAGGTCCAAGAATTGTTGGACAAGGGCTTGATTCGGGAAAGCATGAGTCCTTGTGCAGTACCCACTGTTTTGGCTCCCAAGAAAGGTGGGGAATGGAGGATGTGTACAGATTCCAGGGCTATTAACAAGATTACCGTTAGATACAGGTTTCCTTTACCAAGGATGGATGATATGATGGATTGCCTAAGTGGAGCGACCTACTTTTCAAAGATTGATCTGAAAAGCGGGTATCACCAGATCAGGATTCGTGAGGGAGATGAATGGAAAACTGCATTCAAAACAAACGAAGGTTTGTATGAATGGCTGGTGATGCCATTTGGGCTGAGTAACGCTCCCAGCACATTCATGCGATTGATGAATGAGGTGCTGAAAGAATTCAACGGTAAGTTTGTTATAGTTTACTTGGATGATATTTTGATATTCAGTAAAACGAAGGAGGAGCATTACAGACATTTACAGAGCGTGTTAAGAAAATTACAGCAAAACAAGCTGTTAATCAACTTGAAGAAATGTACCTTTTTTCAGAAGGAACTGATATATCTGGGTTTTGTTATTGTGGAGAATGAATTAAAGATGGATCCAGAGAAAGTGGCAGCTATAGTTAGCTGGCCCTCTCCGAAGAGTTTGTTTGACGTGCGAAGTTTCCATGGACTTGCCAGTTTTTACAGGAAGTTCATTAGGAATTTCAGCGAGATTTGCGCTCCCATGTTAGACACGATTAAGAAAGTGAATCAGCCTTTTCACTGGACAGTAGCAGCAGAAAATAGCTTTCAGATCTTGAAGAAAAAGATTACTGAAAGACCTGTATTGAGACTGCCAGATTTCAACAAACTTTTTCAAGTTCGTTGTGACGCCAGTGGTACAGCCATTGGAGCAGTTCTCAGCCAGGAGGACAGACCAGTTGCTTACTTCAGCGAGAAGCTAAACGAGAGCAGACAGAAGTACTCGACCTATGACAAAGAATTCTATGCCATTGTGGAGGCTTTAAAGCATTGGCGACATTATTTACTAGGTAACGAATTTGTCTTATTTTCTGATAATTCTGCGTTACAGTATATCATGCAACAGCATAAACTAAACCATAAGCATGCAGCCTGGGTTGAGTATCTGCAAAGTTTCACTTTTGTACTGAAGCATATTAGTGGGCAGTCGAATAAAGTAGCAGACGCACTCAGTAGGAGAACATTACTGTTGCAGGAGAGCACCATGCAAATCTTAGGATTTGAACACTTGAAAGAGCTGTATCCGACGGACAGCGAGTTTATGGAAGCCTATGAGGCTTGTCAAAACCCGTTATTGCGAAATGACAGCAGATGGCTGGACTATAACGTTCAGGAGGGTTTGCTGTTCAAAGGGGGACAGTTATGTGTTCCAAATTGTTCTATGCGAGACAATATTATACAGGAAAAACATAGCGGAGGATTGGCAGGACACTTTGGAATTGACAAAACTATCGCACAGGTACAGCACTTCTATTTTTGGCCTAAGATGCAGAGGGATGTACAGAGATATGTGGCTAGGTGCAGAACTTGTCAATTGGCAAAAGGTCACAGTCAAAACACTGGCCTTTACATGCCATTACCCGTCCCTAGTCGACCGTGGGATTCGGTCAGTATGGACTTTGTGCTAGGATTACCAAAAACCCAGCGCGGTTTTGATTCGGTGATGGTTGTAGTCGACCGGTTTTCAAAGATGGCACACTTTGTACCGTGCAGAAAAACCAGTGACGCTACCTACATAGCGCACCTTTTCTTCACAGAGATTGTACGGTTACATGGACTACCACGAAGCATCATTTCTGACAGAGATGTCAAATTTACTGGTCATTTCTGGAGAACCTTATGGAAGAAGCTAGACACTCAGTTGCAGTTCAGCTCCGCCTACCATCCACAGACAGACGGACAGACGGAGGTAGTGAACAGGAGTCTGGGGAATTTGCTCAGAAGTTTAACAGGTGAAAATTCTCGTACCTGGGATCGTGTGTTAGCACAGGCAGAATTTGCATATAATGATTCTCCCAACCGTAGCACAGGCTACAGTCCTTTCCAAATACTGTATGGCATGCACCCGCGAGGAGTGCACGAATTACGAGATTTGGGTACAATGGAGAAGTGGAGTGCTGATGGGGAAGATTTCGCCCAAGCTATGAGCAAACTACATGAACAGGTAAAACTCAAATTACAGGACAGCGGCCAGAAGTACAAACAGCGAGCTGATACCAAACGCAGGGAAGTACAGTTTAATGTCGGGGATGAAGTACTCGCGTATTTACGCAAGGAGCGATTTCCTAAGCGAGCGTTCAGCAAGCTAAAGTTCAAGAAAATCGGACCCTGCAAGATCATTCGCAAATTTTCTGTGAACGCTTACGAGATACAGTTGCCACCAGGGATTGGTATTTCCCCTATCTTTAATGTGGCAGATCTGTTCCCTTATATTGCAGGTTCAGCAGATGAAGCGGCGGCAGGGACACCACGGGACACCCAGTTGAAGGGAGATGCATGGACGAGACAGTTGCCGATGGCACCACCCGTCGAAATTGAGGGGATTTTGGACACAGAGGTAGCAAAGCGCACACGGAGGAAAGAGTATTTGAGATACTTGGTCAAATGGAGGAACCGTCCAGTAGAGGACAGTTCATGGTTGACGGAGACACAAATCCAGAAGGCAGGCTACTTTGTTAAAGACCTCATGGAACGGAGCCATGACTTTTCGTCACCCCGGGAGCCTGATGCAGGAGCATCCAGCTCCGAGGAGACTTAAAAGGCTAACAGTCTCACGAAGAATTCAGAAACAAATGGTCGTTCGTTTTAACTAGACAAGTGTTGGGCTTGTCGGTCATTTGATTTTAATTTTACTTTAGTTTTTATTTATTTTATCTGTTACAGTTGTTTAGGAGACTGATTACAGGACAATTAACTAAATTAGTTCTTTACAGTTGTAGCAGTTGGAATTAGTTTCATAACTGGCAAAATAGTTACTTTCTGTTAAAGTAGTTTTACCAAGAACAGTTGAAAACATTTCATTTAAAAACAGGAGGGACATCATTGTACGGGTTCTCTCCCCCGAAAAAGGAAAATCGAGCAAAGCATTAATCTTTGTTTTATCAGAAAAACAACATTCATTTGATTTCCATTCATTACTGTATAATCGAATTACAAGATTAGTTACTGCCATCAGACTTACAAGCATAGAGTATTCTTTTATTATAGAGCGTGCCATCGTGTGTGAAAACGTGTTAACAGCAACGACACTATAGAAGAAGTAGACGAACAAGGCGACTCAAGTACAGGCGGAAGACCGAAGTCGACTTGAGCCATAGAACGAGAACGAGAAACAGCGAAGGGTCCTAGAAGTAACCCACAGACACAAGGTTACATTCGGTAACGAAAACAATCTACAGGTATTTTTTTTAGAACTCGACGAAACCTCCTAAAATTGAATATATATGGAACGATAATTACAGTCCAGAACAAAAGCACATTGTAAGTTCTTTTTGCACATACAGTATCATCGAACATTTAAAAGCAGAGATATACAATTCCATATATTATTGTTAACGAATAGACAAGAGCCGAGCGACACATTCACTGTAGGGAAAGAGCCCATTAAATTTATTGATCAGAGTATATACGTTACAGACAGAGGTTCACTGTTGAACCAATAATACACAGTGGCATACACAGCAGAGCCATTTCAAATCACAATCGACCAAAACAGGAAGCCGAGGGTTTGTAGGACCGAACACGAAGCAACAGAAGGAGGGCTCGAAAATTGTCATAGAACCCTCTCTTAAAATCGACAGAATACTCAGACGTGTCTAACAACTTCCAAGATCAAAAACGAAGGGTTACAGCAGAGCTGTCCGAGAAGACCATAACGGAAAGCTAGTAACCAAAAAGGGTTCCTAAATAACAGAACACGAAAGCGAGGAAAGCTTAGCCGAGAGGGATACCACCTCCACAAGACCGGACTTGACCATTACAGGACCTAACAGACTTAAAACATAAATAGTCAAATGCATATCTACAGAACGGAACAGAGCTACCCGTGACTGAAGCAGCGAAATCACCAACAGGGCCGCAGAATAACCTCAACCATAGAGCGTTACAGGTGGATACCTGTCATTAAAAAAACGACCAAACAATGTTAGAATCGAAAACACATTCGTAAGCCGAAGAAACCAGGAAACGACAAAGCAAGGGTTTGATTAAAGGTTACCTGAGAGTAAGGGAGGATTGCAAAACAACCAGAGAACAACCATAACCTGCTGACAGTGGCAAGCAGGGGTTAGAAACGAAACCAGAAAAACCCAGAATCTCCAACATGAAAAGTAAACTTACCATGTGACCAGGAGGAGCGTGGAATGATGGTGCGAGCCTGCCATTGAGAAAACGAACCAGTCAAGTTAATTTGAGGAGCATAGCCAACGAGAATGCAAAAATCGAAAATCACGACATATACCAAAAATTCCATATAAATACCATTAAAAACAGGAGGAAAAACGTTGCAGGTCCCGAAGGCGTTCATCCACAGCCTCAAAACACTACTAAACCACAGTAGTTTCGTCACTGTACAGCGAGAACAGAACCTGAGGTTTTTCACAGGTGCGGACCGAACTCTCTAGGCACAAAGGAATGAGAACAATGGCAAAGTGAAGCGCGGCAGCGAGAACAAAAGTCGAGGTAACCGGCCAGCGTGGGTCATTAACCGGAGAGGCCGGGACAAACCCTAAACCTTGCCCTCGAGGCATCGTACCGTCGATATTAATTCAACATTAAAAGTCACACCAGCCACGGAATAAAACAGGACAGGTGCAAGCATACGGCGGGAGCCGTCATCAACCTTGAGGATTAGGATAAGACCACCTTCACATGTCCATGGGGGACCTTATCCTATAGGATCCTTCCCTTTGGTTTGTGTAATGTCGCTACTACCTTCCAAAGGGAAACCTTGAGTATTTTTTCTAATCTTGTTTACGATACAATTGAAATGTATATGGATGACTTCACTCATTATGGGAATGACTTCCAGGAAACCCTCTCCAACCTGTGTAAAATTCTAAAGAAGTGCATTGAAATGAATCTCTCATTAAGTCCAAAAAAGTGTGCTTTTTTTATGAATACATGGATTGTCCTATGTCACTTCCTCTCAAAGGAAGGGATCCAAGTTGACCCTAGAAATATTGCCATTATCAAAAGGGTTCCTATCCCTTAGAAACAAAGGGATGTTAGGAGTTTCTTAGGACTAGCAAGATATTATAGGAGATTTATTAAGGATTTTAGTAAGATGGCCTCACCTTTGTTTGGATTGTTAACTAAAGATTCAAATTTTGTTGGACAGATAAGTGTCAAGAAGCATTTGAAGAGCTGAAGGAGAAGCTTACCAGTGCACCAATTCTTAGGGGTCCAAATTGGGTCGTTCCTTTTCACAGCCACATAGATGCACTAATAGGGTTGTGGGGGAAGCCTTGAGACAAGTGGAAGGAAAGTTTCCATGTGATATATTTTATCAGTAGGAATCTATCCGAGGTGTAACTCAACTACACAGTTACTGAAAAAGAGCTCTTATAATTAAATAAAATTTGATGTAAAAAATGGGCCTCAAAATAAAAATGTACAACCAAAATAAAATTTATAAGAACCAATATAATTCAAGAGGATGATGTCAACCATGAGGGATTATTTACCATTTTTAGAGTAAAAAAGTAAAAGATTAAAGAAAAAAATACTTTCTCAGCTCATATTTTAAACTTATCTCCATATTGTTTTACTCAAATTTCATGTGGGAACACTCGTTGGATGCATAAGTTAATTCTTCATCCAAGGAGTACCAATGTTTCATACTTTTTATGGACCTTGATAAATGAAAATTGAGAAATAAATGAAAAATGTGATTGTAATAACATATTTTCATGTATTCCTCATTTTTTTTGTGTAGAAAGGTCCATCAAAATTATGCAACATGGGTACTCCTTGGATGAGGAATTAAATTATGCACCTAACGAGTTATACCACTCAAAATTTGAGTAAAATAGTAGGGAGATAAGTCGAACATACGAGTTGAAAATGTAGTTTTTTTCTTTTTTTCCTCTAAAATTTGATGATGTAATTTAATATTATCTATTATTTCCACTATTGTTTTATACTATTACTTAGGAGGACTAATATAGACCTCAAAAGTTATCTAATGACATTGTATGCTCCTTGAACAAGTTTAGACATTACATCATATGGTAACAAGTTTTTTACATATTAATCATATATCCATTAAATATTTAGTGAATGTACCTAATTTCAATGCTAGTAGCATTAGATGGTTGTTGTTATTACAATAGTTTGATCTAAAAATTGTTGACAAACTAGGGTAGGAAAATGTGTTTGTATATTTTTTTGTCAAGACTAACATTTTCTGTAGAGAATGAAGAAATGATAGATGATCATATCCATCATGATAACCTCTTTTCCATTTCATTGCTATCCCTTTGGTTTGTTGACATGGAAAAATTCTTGGTTCTTGGGAAATTTCCTCCCAATCTATACTCCAAGGAAAAGAAAAAAATTGTTAGAAAAAGTGCCCATTACACTTGGATTAGGGGCAACCTTTTCAGACTGGGACCAAATAATATCTTAAGAAGGTGTGTGAGGGAAGATGAGGTCTTTAACATCCTCTTAGCATGGCATAATGGACCTTCTAAAAGCCATTTTGTTGCCAAGAGGATAACCTTCAAAATTCTCCAAGAAGGATATTAATGGCATACCGTACACAAAGATGTACACAAAGATGCCAGGAGGTAGAATTTTAGATGTGATGAATGCCAATGGATGGTTATGCCTACACCAAAGGATGAAATTAAACTACATAATCAACTGACTCTTGAGCCATTTGAGAAGTGGGGCATGGATTTCATTGCACAAATTGACCCGCCCATCTGGAAAAGAATAGGTACATAATTGTATGCACTAATTATTTAAAAAAATGGGATAAAGTGAAGATAGTTAATGAAGCCATAGAGAAAAAGGTGGCTGAGTTCTTAAGGGAGAACATCTTATATAAGTTTAGTTTCCCAAGGGATTTAGTCACTAATCAAGGAGGTCAGTTCAATTCTAATTTGATTGAGGGAATCATGAGGCAACATCACATGAAGCACAAAAATCTACCCCCATCATCCTCAAGAAAATGGGTCAATGGAGGTGACAAATAGAGCTTTGGAAATCATATTAACCAAAGTTGCAAGCAACAACAAAAAGGATTAGGGAGGTAGACTTATGGAGGCCACTTGGGCAAATAACAAAACATGGAAAACCACCACTAGGTTGACTCCTTTTGATCATTTTTTTTTGGAAAAAAGCATTGTTGTCCATTGAGTTTGAGTACAAAACTCTAATAACAGTAGCGCAATTAGAGCTAGACAACAAAAATCAATAAGAGAGGTTGCAACAACTCAACGCTCTTGATGAATCTAGGTTGTAGGCCATCATGCATATTCAAGTGGTCTAATCGTAGATGAATATTTGACCTGAAAGGAACATTGGGGAAATGACCTTCCAAGAGGGTGATTGGGCCCTTTTGCATGACTCTAGATCCAAGGATTTCAAGAGGAAGTTGATGACAAGATAGTTAGGTCCCTACCTGGTGGAAAAGTATTATGAAAATGGCTTTTTCTAGATTAGAACAATTGATGAGGAGAAAGTTCCATTGCTAGTCAATGGTTGCCAGTTGAAGGTTTATACAAGACCTATGTCAAAAGAGGAGTGTACAAATTCAATAAGAAGAGAATTGAATGTGATTGGGATCTTCAAAGTTCCAAATCCATCCAACCTCTCATCAACAGAGAAAAAGTAACTGAAAAATAAATAAAAAAGGGATAAAAAGCCTGGGAGAAAACCTCCGTGAGGCACCTCATGCAAGCTCTTGGATTGAAAACTTCCATGAGGCAGTCCAAGGGTCTTAAAAATAACAAAAAAATGGTGAAAAAAATAAAATATCCCTAAGTGAAACCATCCTTGGAGGCACTTGGGGTAGTCTTGTAGGTTGAAAACCTCCTTTGAGGTAGCCTAGAAGTTAAAAAAAAAAAAAGCAAAAAAAAAAAAAAAAAGAGAAAAGGGAACCCTTACATTACTTTTCTAACATTTCTACACATTTCCTGTTACAGTCAATGGAGGTTAGTAGATAGAGAAGCAACTTCAATAAATCCTCTCCCATATCCTCCAAATCAACCCTCTGAATGCACTCCATCCCTCCATTTGTTTTCTCCAAGTCTTCCCAATTCTACCTCATTCCTTAAGGGCTACAAGATTTTCCTATATTAGTATAGGGTTGTCCCAAAATATCTACAAAATTGTGATTGGTAAAAAAAGAAGGAACAATTCATTTGTCTCTCACTTAAGAAAAAAATCGGGGGGCATAATAGCCTCATCATTAATTTTCCACACCATTGAAGTCTTCTCCACATGTATTCCCACTCATTTTCACAAAAAAATCCTTTTCACCCCTTATTCCACCTCTTCCACCATAGAGAAGGCCTTTGGCCATTATCAACAACTTATTCATGACTTATTAATGTTTTTTCGAAGCAACATCTAGAGGAAATTTTGATCCTAAAATGGTGTGTGCGTGTGATTGCTACAGGAATACACACAATCATGTAGAAATTTGCACATACCGTACAAGATCAAAGTTAGAGCACCAAATACAAACGAAAATCATCATGGAAGCATTGGAGGACTACATCTCTAACCTTGAATAGTTGCAGGACCCTCTGCAGGCTGCTATTAGATCCTTGTTCACCCATACTTGCATCTTGAAGGGCCTGCATTATCAACCTTCAATCAACAAGGAAAATTTCAAAAAAAAAATCTTGAAGCAAAAATAAATGCATAGAGCAAGGGAAAAAAAATATGACATATCAAAAGATATTCAAAGCAACCTCAAAAATGCGATCCAAGCATCAAGTAGTCAACACATCAGCGAGCACCACTACATAAGTTTAGGTATGAAAAATTCCTAAAATCTCCCCTTGAGAACATCATAGTCTAAAAACTATTGTCAATGGATGAGAGATGAGGTTTTGTAGTTTAGAAGTGGTTCAATACTCTAAGCCACCCTTAAACAGTCAGCTATAGTTATCTTTCTCTCTCATCACATGAGTAGAAAATGACAAAAAAAAGGATGATGGTTATGAGGAGTGGGCCAATGGGCCTATGGTGGAGTTGTGAAGGTGGTAGGTAGGATCTAGCTCATATAGTTTGTTTAGCCCACCACCCCACTAATGGCATAAAAGCAGGCCTAAGCCTTATTTGGCATAAATGATTCATTCTAAAACAGGAAAGGAGGCCCACTACCATTGTCGGGAGTTGAGCTACCTACACCAGTGATCTTACAAGTTTCTATAGAGGAAGGTGTTGAGCCTCAAACCTACACTTCTTTACACATCCTCCCAGCCTCCTTTTCCTATTCATTTCCTTATTTTGCCACTCATTCCCTCCATCAAATTGCTCAAATCATTGTATTTTAGGACTTTTTACATGGTTTTCTAATTATGCTAATGACTGTGTTTGTTTTAGAATTTTGGTTCAAGGTGCTGCTTTCCGCAGCTCATACAGGGTTTTCCGCAGCTGATCCCAGTTTCCGCAGCCAACCCCGGATCCTGCAGCTATTTTATTAAATGCTATGTTCCAGGTGTCCTCCGGGAAGAAGAGCGACAAGGGCAAGTTCGTGGAACCAAGGACATGGTGTGTGTCCCTCCAAATCATCCAAACCAGTCAACCAAGCCCGTGATCAACGAGGAGGAAACTTCAGTCAACGGAGGTCATTGGCGGTGGCACGGCTCTACGTGTTCTGTTTTAGAGCACATGAAGAACATGTGGCATCGTCCTCAGTTATGAAGGTAGTGGGAAACATAATCCAACAGCGGATTGAATGCCCACAATGACCGTTGCCTAAATCCGAGGACGTAGCAAGACTACGTGTTTTTACTCAGCTATTCGAATTACTTAGATTTTGTTAAGTTAGTTCACCTTCTTCAGTTATAAATAAAGCATCTTTGAATGCTGGACAAGTTAGTTGTTAGCTGTTGTTATATACTTTTGAACTCCCACTGTATTTTCCTATTTCATGCATAATATATGAGAAGACTGTTATCCCATTTGCACATGTAATTGATCTCTGAATTGCTGGAGTAGGTAGAGGGCCCCTGTTTACTAAAGGCCTGTACAGTACTTTTAATTTCCTGCATTTCATTTTCTTATTTCATGTATATACTACCTTTGATTGCTGAGTTTTGATAGATGTACATACATTTCAAATTCTGCTTGTTTACATTTCTGTACTTTTTCATGACTGATCAGTGTGTTATGCAGGTTTCTTAGGCGTGCCCGGGACAATTTTTTTTTTTTTTTTTTTATAACGAGTGACACTTGTGATCATCTTGTCTATGTTGCTGACCTTCTTTGTTTTGCAACCTTTATTTTCTCATTATCACTTAGTCAATCTGCATATTTGCTTTCTGTTTGTAGACATCAAGTTGTTTATCTATTGATGGTCTCTTCTTCATAACTTAATATCTTTATTGAGGACCAAAATAACACTTAGCGTAGCTTGATTTAGTTATTCAAGAAATCACAATTGCTTGACTTGTTTTTAATTGTTTATCACATGATATATTCAGTTGAAAGGCAAGAGGTTAAGAAGAAGTTAAAGTATTTGTGACTAGTCTTTTTTTAGGTAGATTTACTTTAGTCTCACATTGTTTAGTTGTTATTTGACATAGATTTCATTTTCATTTCCTTGCAGCAGTAGAGGCACTGGGCCAATGTCATTAGTCTTTTATTTAATGTCTGTATTTTCCTTTAAGAGTTGACTTCATTTCAAGCTTTCTTGTAGAGTACTTTTAAGTTGTAAAAAGCACATCACAATCTCACACACTTCACCCACTTTATTTCATTTTCCATCACATCACATTAGGAGAGATATACTTGAAAACAAACCTAAAAAGTTAAAAATGACAAAAGCTCAAGAAATAGTTGCCTAAGTACATACAGTACACCTCACTTCATCAACTTACGAGCCCCAGGTTGACAATTAAAAGTTGCAATTTAGACATCACTAAATTGACCAAACAGAAGGTACAAGTTCGAAATACAACTAATATAGAACAAACTGTGAGCTACAAGATTGATCTTAGGTGCTACAGTATTGTCCCAAGAGGTGCAAACGAGCCCAACCTTGCACAATGTTTCCCATGGGACCCTAAAGTTATGAAGAAATGTATAAGGGAAGGGTAAGTACCCAATATTCCTCACCTCCTATCAACAAAATTCCTATGAAAATGTTCAAAATTTTCCATAGAACATCATGTAGCAAACTTATGAAAATGAGAGGAAATTGAAGTGTTATTTTTCCTTGTAGATTTCGCATAATAGTAGGGTAATGAGCTTGTTTTGAGTTAGGAATGAGTTTTTTTCCTTTCCTTAACCAAAAAAATAAAAATGCTCCTTGTCACTCCTATTTTGAAACCTAAGTTCACTGAGAAAAGCTCTAAAGGTAATAATTGAGAGAAAAATTGCCTTGAAAAACTTAAAAAAAAAATTACTCAGTAGGAGTCATAGGGGGCAGTTTTAATTAAAGGGAGCCCACATACTCATCATGGATCCACCAAAATCCTCTTGTCATATATATCTCATCAAATCACCAAGGGGTTTGATAATTAAATTATTCATGAGTTTGTAGTAGGGCTCAAGCCTCAAGGGGAAGACAGTGCTACCACCATTGTGAGGGTGATAATTATCCTTCTAAATGAATAATTAATTAGTAGGGTGAACATATTTCCCTAAGGAATAAGATGGAGAAAGGAGGAGATAACAGGGGCCATCAGAACAAAAAATAAAATATTCCTCCCTAAGGAATAACATATTGTACAAAAAAAAGGTTGTTAGGAGAGTGAGTCTACCCTACCCATGGGTTGAGGTAGCCTATTACATTTTGAAATACATATCCCGTGAGGGTAGACTCAATGTTTTGTATTCCTATAATTTTAGGCTAATTTATCAGCTAATGTTCTAGATGGATTTTCCTTTCTTAAGGAGATTAAACATTCCCCACTTTCTTCTTCAATCCATAGTAGAAATAAGCCAAAGGGTAAGAAAGGGAAAAATCAATACATAACTCACCATGGGCTCATAAGGCTCATTGTCATAGATAGTCTCAAGCATATCAAAAGCCCTGCGTCATGGAAAAATTTTGTGGATATGGAAAGGGAAGCTTTCCTTGAAACTCAAACCCAAGCCTTGCTAGAACTTAGAGAGACAACAAACAATGGTTCTATAGAAAAAGCGGCTAGTGAAGAAGAGGAAGAGGAAGAAGTACAGGAAGAAGAGGAGGTTTATGAAGAAAAGGGAGAAGAAAAACTAGAGAAGGAGAAAAATGGAGAAAAGGGGGAACAAGGAAGTTCCAGGGTAATTTTTATTGATATATATGTTTTTTGTATATATAGTATTGTAGGCGACTATTCGGGCTTAAGAATTCAAATGTATAGAATGTAGGTGAATATTCAATGAAAAACATGTAATTTACTATTAAATTTGGTAATTTGTTGGTAAATATCATCCATTTTCATATATATGTAAAACAAATAGGTGAATTTTTAACCAAATTGGTTAATATTTTTTTCATAAAATTTCCAAAAAATAGCCCATTTATGAAATTTTTCGCCTTAAATTTTCCCTAAGGAACCACAAAGGTCATTGTAGAATCTTCCAGGCCTTATAAAATAAGGAGACAAGAGCAACACGAATGTTTTTTAGAAGGGAATACTGAGCAAGAAGTGGTTTCCACACTGGTTGCCTTAAGTACACCAGTCAAGCCCAAAGGGAGGTAGCCAAAGCAAGACCCTATATATTTCAGGAGGAGGAGAATCAATAGACATAATCAAGGTAAGCCTCAACCTTCCTCAACAACCCCCATCACCATTGAGGGGTTAACTAGCCATCTAGAGGGAGGGTTAGAGAAATATAAGAAGCAAATTGAAGAAATAGCCTCCCTCAAAGCCAAAGGAAAACAACCCCAAGCTTCACAAAGGAAGAAAAACACCAAGGGATCCAAGACTATATATTTGAAAGGAGAATTTTCCTTGTTACACGAAGGAAAATAAGTGCTACAAGAAGGCAAGGCAGTGCTATAGGAAAGTGATGCACCACCACATCAAGGAGGTGAAGGGCCACAAGAGCTACAATAACCTAATCCCCAAGAAGACCTTGGGTACTATTCCAAATTCTTTGAAGATAGAAAAAAAATACCTACCCAATTTATAGCCCCAATCCTTGTTGAGCTAGACAAAGAAAGAGGTAGAAGCCAATCATGGATGTAGATTGCAAGGTCTAAAGGAGTTGAATATGTGGGCCTCATGGAAGGAAAGATGAAGAAGATGGATGAGGGAATGGCTAATTTGAGACTCAAAAAAGAAAACATAAGGGAACAACTACATATAGAAAATAAGAAACTGAAATACGAGCTGTAGGAGAAAGATGAGCATCCTACCACCATGGCAAGCTTGAATATGGAATTCATTCAATGCAGACACCCCTTAAAAACATATTTAAATTTCCTCAAGGAATAGTGCCTTTAATTTCATATCAATACCTTAGCACAGTATGGTTCACTTCCCTTCTAAGATTACAAAAATATTATTGAATTATGCCATAAATACAAAGTCGAGGGCAATGCTAGAATGACTAAATTCTACATGCATAACCTGATATTGACTGATATGAATTTTTGGGATCCCAATTCCAGAATGGGAGATGTACAACTAATGGAAGTTTCCTCTTGGATTAATCAGGATGAATAAATGGATTAAGAGATAAAAAGGGCCATGATTAGGGAAACCAATGAACCCCTATGGATCAGAGTAGTTTTGAGTGCCCCTCATCTTATCACCAAAAGCCATAGGCTCATTTTTGAATACCTTAGACTGGCACCATTATACATAAAAATACAAGAACAAGCCATTTTTCACTTGGAAGAAATTTCCAAGATATTAGGAATTGAGAGCTTATAGGCTTGTCAAAGGAGATAGAACTCTTTACCACATAACTTAAAAATCAGAGAGTATCACTCTCTAGAAATGTTGAGAAACACCTTAGAAAGGAAACCCTTGTATAAAAGAACAGTTCAGAGACTGAAGATTAATTGTATTGGGCTTAAATTCAACCCTCCTTTTCTATTGGGGCTATAGGAAAGAAGAGAGAAAGTAAAAGAGAAACAAGAATGTGCAGAGATAGAGAAGAATCTAGGGTTCCACCCTCAAGGGAGAATTCCATTCGAGATACCCTAGGATGTTAGGGAGGCCACCAAGGTTATCAATGAGATGCATTTAAGTGGTTGAATTTATTATAGGGTAAGAAACACCTTCAGTAGGGGAATGATGATGAGCCTCTTAAATAGGTATAAATCAAGGCCCATCTAGCCATCCTTTAGCATACATTTACCTCTCTCTTTGAATTTGATAACAAACTTTTGGACTATAATGTTTTTATTAGGGATATTAAGGAATATTTATCATATCTTGTGGCCTAACATGATTAATGTGTAGGAAAAAGAATATTTATTGTGCATAAGTATGTTGGATATCAACTAAAAGAAATGCAGGAGCCATGTTCCATGCATCAACTCACCAACTAAATTGGCTGGCTATTAGACAGTTACTACACGCAACGACTGCGAGGATCTTAGGAGACTAAATCCACTTTTGTAGGGATTTTGTAGGGAAGAAACCCCCCTTCCAAGGAGGCTGCCACCTCACCCATTTTGTATCAATAAAGGAGATCAAGGTCTCAATAGCTTAGTAGGATTCAAATTTTTAGAGGAACATAGTGATTGCTAGATTTAGGACCTTTTACTTGTCATTTCCACTTCCATATCATGCACTTGAGCACTTTTTGAGATCAACATAAAGAATTTTGGTGCCTTCAGTTTGAGTGTGTTCTAGAGGGTTGAGTTCTGTTGGGTTAGGGAACAAGTTGAGCACTCTAGTCTCTCTCCTTTGAACATTTTTACTATGCATTTTATCTTCTGTAATTATTTACCAATATTTCCTTTATTTTAAACTTTGTGTTCTTAAAAGTTTCCTCTACAAATTTCTCAATCATTTCTCTTAGAAATTGTTCTTATAGACCTCGTATTCAAGCACAAAAAGATAAGTTTTATTTTGATGTAGTAGTTAGATCTTTGATAAAATTCAACTCATCCTTTCCTTTCTAGTTTGATTTTCTACAATTATTATTATTAGCATTATTTAAATGTTTTACAAGTTGAATAACCTTCTGATGTGTAGTAAATACTATTGATTTATAAGGTAGATAATTTCCATTTTCAGTTGTAACCATACCATTAGTACCCTCTTTTCATTCTCATCAACTTTTTCAAGTAGTTTACATATAGGAAATTTAGGATGGATTTGTAAGAGGCCATTGTTCACGTTCCCTCCTTTTGCAAGGTGGGCTACTGAGGAGTAGTAAGCTTGGTAGGGACTTCAATATGCTTCTGCCACCTTCTACCATCCTTACCTTTATATCACCTTCTAATCCCTTGTAATTCTCATGGATTGAATCTTTTAGAAATATAAGGAAATCCTATAACATCTTATAACAACCTTGTAGCATCTTGTAGCACTACATAAAACCTTCAAAACCTTACGAAAATTACCCTTTAAGCCTAATTTTTTCCTCTTATCCTTTCATAATGTCTCCTAGTCCTTGAAACCAAGATTGAGGAAGATCAAAGACAACTTAGGACGTTTATTTTCATCCTTGCAGTTAGGGTTAGTGATTGAGTTCATGAATTTAATAGCATATGGATAGTTTACATTGTTATTTCTTGAAGCATTTATTGATTTCTATCATTATCATAGGATATCCTTTGAATGCAATAATTTAGGATTGATTTCATGCTATTTACTTTATGCAACTAGGCTAAGGTTATTTCATTTTCATTTATTCTCTACAATAGCTCAGGGTTTCTATTCCAAGCATTTTCATTCCTTGTAAGTAGATTAGGATTTCCTTTTCTACAATGTTTACATCTCTTGCAAGTAGATTAGAAATTCCTTTTATGAAACATTTACATTTCTTGCAAGTATACTAGAATTCCCTTTTATGCAAAATTTTCATTTCTTGCGAGCAAAGTTGGATTTCCTTCTATGAAACATTTTTCCATCCTGCAAAATCTAGATTCAGTTTGCAAAATGGTCTTTGTATATCTTAGTTTGATCCACTTCCTTAGAGAAACTAAATTAGAAATTAGTTTATTCTCCATACATAAATGACACCTCTTAAGTTTTTCTAAACTTAGATTGATAAATTAAATATTGTAGCCATGGGAGTTGCAACATCCTTGTTACAATACCAGAGCTCATCACATTAAAACTATAATTATATAGATATAGTATATAGGTATGTGAAAACCAATTATTCATGAATGAAAATGATACTTCCTAAACATGTTTGTTATATTTTTTTAATTCATGTTCTATATGTTTTTAGTTTGCAAATGTATTGTAGAATGAATGCTAACTTTTTTTTTCCTTAACGAAGTATGTGATTCCACATTGTTGCAATAGTTATATTGTGCTATATAACTATGACCACAATTTAATGTTGTGAGAGTTCTCTGTGAGAGTTGGTCTATAGCTTCAATCTCTAGATTTTTGTTTTTCATGTTGAATCTTTAAAGTGCACCTATAGCACACCTATAGTGATAATCCAATTTCAATAATAAAAACTTATCCATA
>APFE030001185.1:12226-22670 GCA_000404065.3 Pinus taeda | reverse complement strand
TGGCATACATCTTCCATCCAAACAAAAAATCAAAACCCCTGAACCCGACAACTAGCCTAAAATCATCATCAACAGAGTTAAATCATTAAGAGAGAGCCCTCTCTGATTGCAGGTGGGCTAGAACCTGCAATCCAAATATTGGTTTGTGGTTACCTCGGCCGTATCCCTTCAGGAGCCTAAGGACAACCTGAGTGATAACAACACACACTCCATTTGACACCATAGGGGACCCAACGGTAACCCCTCACTCTAAGAGCTTCCAAAACCTACCCCCATTGTCAGAAGGTGTGCCAAATATCTTACCATTTCAGCGTAGAAGTCATCACAAAGCCACTCTTATTGGTTCATCCTTTGTTGGAGCAACCTTGATGGGGACCCCTCCCCCTCAAGGTACTCCTTTCACCACCCCTCAGGGGAGTCCACACACCACCCCTCAGGGGAGTCCACACGCTAGCCCCCTAGGTAGTCCTTCTCATAGTTCCCCATAGGGAACCTCTTTACACATCGTAGTTAAAAATCATTTCACGATGGCGAATAAAACAAAAATCCCATTTATCACTTCCTTAAATCTCCCAGATCTAAGCAAGTTAAAAAATGACCCCATTGCACATAGTCAGAATTGCCCCCTTATGGTAACCAAGTTACCCTTAGATATACGCAAATTCGAAGGGAAACAGAGGGAAGATTCGTGAAACCATATAATGACCTTTCATCTATGGAGCTTATTTAATAGCATCACAAATGACTTAGTTCGTCTATGAATTTTTCAACAAACCCTCACTGGGATTGCGACGTAATGATATGTAAGTGAGGCCTCAGGTTCGCATGGGACCTTTAACTCTCTAGCTAGGTCATATCTCACGTTATTTTAGCTCCTAGTACATCATGATACTGGATTATAGCTACTCATCCATTTTCAACAAACGATTGCCACACATATCTTGGACCATGTCCATGAATGGTGGAAATGTCATAGCTTGTGCAAATTGAACGTAACTGAGGACCTCCACCTCGACTTCTTTTTAGAAATTTCACCTATAGAACAAACTGATATATGCAATGTCCTAAAGTATAATACTTGTTCTACTTCTACAAAACATTAAGCGGAAGCATAATAGAATTCATGAACAACATCAAGTAGAAACATGCATAACTGATCAAGAAAAATAATCACACATAACACAAGATATATCCAGGGGAAAGCACCAACATAAAACCCCAACCATGTATTATCAATCAAGTGGAAATCCTCTTCACAATATAAAAAGAATCATCTCTCAAGCTATCCAGTTCTCAATGAACTATGAAGATATGAAGATGTCTCATGAACCAACCAAGCCCTGTATATAAAGGCTTTACCTATGGTCCAATCCCTATTTCCTTGTGTAGTTTTCTTAGGAAATAATATCAGTAGCATATGCAATTAATTCCAAACATACCAAGTCAACCTATGGTCTAACTACACAATCTTTGAGGACACTAGTTCCTCAACCATGCAAAAACTACTTACTAGAAATAATCAAGCATATGATAATACACTGTCCCACATCTGATCTCAACTAGGTCTCTGACAGAACTGACATGCAACAGTTATCCATGAGTGAATCCTCAGTTATCTAAAATAATAGTTGTCACATGCATGCAAGCATTAACAAACTATATTTTATTATTTTAACAACTTGTTAAAATAATCTAACTGGACTTGACTAGTTAGAACTAAGTCAATTGATTCTCTTATTATAGAACTCACACTTATTCCCTCAATCAGTGGAGGAAATTAAGGATAAATTCTTCAATCAGTGGGACAACTCATGTGCATGCTCACAAAGACTTCAAATTCAAATTTCCTTAACTAATTAACTCAACTGAATTAATTAATTAATATTTCCAACTGCTGTTAAGACCAATATTAATTTTACTTCCTATAGATAGACTAGGGACTGCTATAAATGGAAAGGGACCCATAAATGCTATTTTTTATAATTTTCTATTTTTAGCAGTTTCACCTCTCACCCAATGTGGCCAATGACCTCACTGGCCAAACTGCTATTTTTTAGACATGCTATTTTTAGCACATTCTAAATTTAACATTTCTTGTTGCACATTTTTCAACACTCCCTCTCAACAAGAAAGACTTTCTCTCGAACATAACTCTGGAATGTTCTGCATGCAACACATCTACCCGATCCACTTGCTCCAACAACACTTGGAACAAAAACACTCCCAATTGACCACTCTGTTGGGCTAGGAACATTCTTTGATGTTGAAGCTCTACTTATTGCTGAAAAGTGCTCCTTCTATGACATCTACGCTACTGCAACATCTGCATGCATCTCGCACCATTGCACACCTCTATGTGCCACCTAGCACTATGCAAAACACTTGTGCCTCTCGTATTATTGTAGCCTACTAGCTATGCACTGTCCTAGGATTCCCTGCATTGTCACTCTCTCTGCTGCTCCATCCGCATCTGCCTCTACCCAATTAGTTAGTTCATGCTACTCCACATCGGGGCTCCCGTAGCAATGTCTCATCCAAGAGGTTGGTACCTCAAGGATCCCGCCCCTTCTCCTTGGGACAATCAATCCACATCACCCCACCTCCTACCTAGAGGTATGGCTGCATGTGATCCCTCTGCCCACCTGGCTCAAAGTTTCCCCCTACTAGAGGTCTTTGCATGAGTAGATGTCTCTACTCGAACTCCTCTTAGCTTCCCTTGTTGTGGCTGCTCCACAACTTCATGAAGCTGCTGCACCAATCGTGCCTCCTCCACAATCATCTGAGACTTCTTCTGGCTCTACATGTTGAGAGGTAATATACCCTCCCTCTCAACCACCAAGTCTTTATCAGTTGCCTTGCTGCTTAAGGCTTTGCATGCTTCTTGAACCTCAAGAGCATACAGGTTCTTGACCCGTGAACCAATCTGCTTCACTTGTCTAGTGATGATGTGTCTAAGGAAAACCTTTCCCTTACTGAAGACTGCATCATAGCCTTTGTCTTCCAGCATTGCGATCAACAACAAGTTTCTCTTCAGTCCTGGTACATACTTGACATCGGTTAAGGTAAGGCGAGTCCCATGCTCCCTCTGAAAAATAACCGTGCCTACACCTAAGACACTATACTTCTCATCATTACCCATTGCTATGAGTATCTAGAGATCTTTCTCCTCCAAAGTACTGAAGAAACTCTTGTCACTGGTCATGTGGAAAGAAGCTCCAGTGTCAAGAAACCAACCACTTCCCACCATGGATGAAACCATGCATGCGAAGAGTGTGAACTCGAACTCAAACTGTGAAGCAAGTGCCTCACCTTCAGATCCCTTCTTGGATTTTCCTCCGTGGACAATTTGCAGCATAATGGCCCACCTCATGACAATGAAAGCATCGCACTTTCGGTTTGTCAACCTTCTTCCCATCATTGGAAGAATTGGATTTGGAAAGAGAAACCTTCTCCTTCCCCTTCTTCACCTTACTTGCTAAGGCACAATTATCCTCATCATGCATGGATGAAGAACTGTCTTTGGTGCTCCGTTTGATCTCCTCCTGCATCAAGTCCTACCATAGTCATTCCCATTCCTGGTAGTTTCTCCCTTCCATTCACCGAGTCCTAGTAGCGATGCCATCTCTTAGGAAGGCCAAGGAGTGCTAGACTCACCATATGCTTATCTGATGTCACGAATCCTACACTTGCAAGCTCATCCCTGCATGTGATGAGCTTGGTCAGATACATAGAGATTGTCTCATCCCTTTCACACTTGATCTTTCGAAGTTTGTCATTCAGTGCCATCTTCCTCTGATCACTGCTATTTTGATATAAATCTTTCAATGTTTTCCACATTGCATGCAGAGTCTCCTTCCCATGGAAGCTTGAGACAATGTGATCTTGCACTCCCTCCAAGAGAATTCTCCTAGCTCTAGCCACACACTTCCTCCATTCCACCTGCTCAGTCTTGTCAGTAGGCTTAGGAATTTCTTGATCAATGAAATCCTTAAGGGCATTATCTTCCAAAACTACCTCCATGCGATCCTTCCAAGATATATAGTTTGAGCTGCCATCAAGGGCATACTCAAGCCTCACACCATAAAACGCCATCGATGAAATGGATGTGATAAGAACTTGAGATCTATATCCCGAATAATAAACTTCGAATTTCTCCTGCTAGTATACTGCTCTTGCTTGATCACTTGTGCTCTGATACCATGTAGAAATTTCACCTGTAGAACAAACCAATATATGCAATGTCCTAAAGCATAATACTTGTTCTACTTCTACAAAACATTAAGCGGAAGCATAATCGAATTCATGAACAACGTCAAGTAGAAACATGCATAAATGATCAAGAGAAATAATCAAACATAACACAAGATATATCCAGGGGAAAGCACCAGCATAAAACCCCAACCATATATTATCAATCAAGTGGAAATCCTCTTCACAATACAAAAAGAATCAGCTCTCAAGCTATCGAGTTCTCAATGAACTATGAAGATATGAAGATGTCTCATGAACCAACCAAGCCCTGTATATAAAGGCTTTACCTATGGTCCAATCCCTATTTCCTTGCGCAGTTTGCTTAGGAAATAATAACAAAAGCATATGCAATTAATTCCAAACATACCAAGTCAACCTATGGTCTAACTACACAATCTTTGAGGACACTAGTTCCTCAACCATGAAAAAACTACTTACTAGAAATAGTCAAGCATATGATAGTACACTATCCCACATATAATCTCAACTAGGTCTCTGACAGAACTGACATGCAACAATTATCCATGAGTGAATCCTCAGTTATCTAAAATAATAGTTGTCACATGCATGCAAGCATTAACAAACTATAATTTATTATTTTAACAACCTGTTAAAATAATCTAACTGGACTTGACTAGTTAGAACTAATTCAACTGATTATCTCATTAGAGAACTCATACTTATTCCCTCAATCAGTGGAGGAAATTAAGGATACATTCTACAATCAGTGGAACAACTCATGTGCATGCTCACAAAGACTTCAAATTCGAATTTCCTTAACTAATTAACTCAACTGAATTAATTAATTAATATTTCCAATTACTATTAAGACCAAAATTAATTTTACTTCCGATAGATAGACTAGGGACTACTATAAATAGGAAGGGACCCATAAATGCTATTTTTTAGAACTTTCTATTTTTAGAAGTTTCACCTCTCATCCAATGTGGCCAATGACCTCACTGGCCAAACTGCTATTTTTAGTAGGTCTATTTTTAGCACATTCTAAATTTAACATTTCTTGTTGCACATTTTTCAACATTCTTTTTAAAATTTCTTTTGCCCACAATCTTCAAATATGTGGCTACCATGTTTCCATAAAAAGAAGAAGAGGCTAGTAGTAAGGCTCAACAATTTGAGATCATTTATAATTAGTCTAGATACCTGTTTGGTCAATTTAGTGTGTCTTAAATTGCTGCATTTAATTGTCAATCCAGGATTCGTAAGCTGATGAAGTGCGGCGCAGTATATGTGCAAGATAACCTATCTCTTACTTTTTTTCGTTTTTGGTTTTTTTATTTGTTATGTGGGTTTTATCTTGGTTGGTTTCCTAATGTGTGAAGAAAATTCTAAAAGATAAGTATGGATATAAACGTTCAAGGAAATGATATCCTTTATATTAATTTCCCAAACTTCAGAAATATGCAATGACAAAATTTATTCCTAACAGAAAATGAAAATGTACCACTATTCTAATCAAACAAACAGTGAGCTATTATCATGAAACCCAGTATCCTTGCTGCTGTCTAAATACAAGAGAAAATGTACTCAAAGAAATCCAAAAGTTGCAAACAAAGTAAAGCTAAAATCAAATTACATCAGTTCATTTTCTGACCCCTCGCCATTAGTCTCGCTATGGCTTTCGGAGGTAATCATAAACAACTTGAGCAATTTGATATCTAATTTGCAGGAAAATAAACTAATATCAAATTACACACTCATACTTCAATCCCTCGCCATTAGTCCAGCTATGGCTTTCGGAGGTAACTGAAAATGACATGAGCAATTCGATAAATAACTTGCAGAACAATAAACTAATATCAAACTACACATTCATACTTCAATCCCTCAGGAGGTAATTGATAATGACATGAGTAATTTAATATCTAATCTAACTAATAAAGCAAAACTGAAATAAATAAAACAGTGCTGGGATTGAAAACTAAGAAAAATAAATAAGCAGAAGGACAAGAATAATTCCATGTCATTAGTCATTGTAAAAGCTATGTGCAAATGCCCGGGCTGCCTAATCTGGAACAAAGACACTGATCAATTAACAACAGTATAAAGCATGAAAATTTATGGACAGAAGTAAAACGTGAATACCATAAGCAATGCAATATATATACGTGAATGATTATGGCATAAGGAACGTAAGGCAATAAAGCATGAAACTATACAGCAATCAACGAAACCTCGGCTTGTGTAGGGGTCCTCTGCACAGTCCTCGGGCAACAACTATTAACCACAAATTGAGCTTATAAACAGAGTCTTCTCATGTATTCAAAATGCATTCATAACACAGAAATAAAGTCATGGCACAGTGGGCTTATTAACAATCAAAATTGCATTACAAAAGCTATCTAATATGCATATAAGAACACATTATTCATAACAGAGGATGTCATAACTAATTTCCTACAATTTGCGCTGATAAAAGGCACATGAACAACCACGTCCAAGAATCTAGCATTATGGTTGCCGTGAAGATTAAATCTTTGGAGGGTGGCTTTTGGATTCGGCTCATGGAGTAGTCCACAGGTTTTGATATGTCTCCTGAGGTTGAGGAACGGCCACGCAAGTCTTCACATGGTGAAAAACAGAGTTTTATCACCGTAGGACTCTTAGGTTGGCCACCGCTTTGCCCCCCATTGACTATGGCCTCTTTTGATGAATTCGACTGAGCCAATAGGACTCAGTCCATGTCCACATTGTTTTCAACTTGCCCATGTGGCTCGATTTGCCTGAAGACACCTGCAATATAGAATTTGACAAAACAACTATGGAAAGTTGGGCTGGCTGCGGAAAGTGACAAGATTCCACAACTCATAAACAAAAATCTAGTTCAAATAGCAACACAAACACATAGTCAGGAAACCACTTTAAATGCTCTTTTTTAACTAATATGCAATGATACTGATGACTTAGGAGGTTCAATGGAAAGAAGCTAGAAAAATGTGTAGGAAAGATGCAAGTTTGGAACTCAACATACCCCCACTGTGAAGGTGTTGCATGTCCTCATGCAACCAAAATTTTGACTATCCTCCCTTCAAATCATATGTACTGAAGCTTCTGCCAGTACATCCAGCCCTCTTCCTCTCTTTCTTGGTGCTACTAACATCCTGGGCTTCTTCATCAAGCATTTGAATTTAAGACTGATCAGTGCTCTACTTATCTTTTTGCACTTTTTCTTCAATTTCATGTTCTTTTTCTGCCAGAGCTCGAGGTGTAGCATGGTATTATCATGGATGATATTGTCCAGTTTGCTCTGCTCTTTGAGTGCTTCATTTTCATTTTTAATATGTCTATTTAAAACCTCCAACTCAAAGACTTCTTGTTTCAACGATTGGACTAGAGCTTCTTGTGCTATGTGAGGCTGAGTGGATGAAGTGCTGGGACCCGTGGCTGTCCTTTCTAAGGATTCTATGTAATCATACACCTCTTGCTGCCTTGGATCTATTTCGGGTGTCGTTTTCCTTGGGCTATCCCTAGAATGCTGTGGAGGAGAATTGACTTCAAAATTTGGCCGAAAGGGACTCATGTCAGCATCTTGAGGGCTAGTTTCAATGTTTGGTTGAGAATGAGGCGGACTACGGCCAGCTAGAGTTTGTTTAGGTGTTCCTCCTCCCAAATCAATAAAATGGGGTCCTTTCATGTGCTTTTCTCCATTTTCCCTTAAGCCTGCTGCTTCTTCTTACATATTGTGGACTACTGTCTTCTTCCTTTTGTTTTTCTTTTCCTTTCTTTTTGGCCATAGCTGACTTTTCCTACAAGTGAACTAGTCTCTTAGACAATATTTGATGGTCTTCTTCTGAGGAAGGGGTTTGATGCACAACCTCAATGCTTCTTTTCTCTTTTGATGTTGTTGGGTTTTTACCCTCGGTCTTTCCCTTCGTCCTTCTAGACAATCTTTCTTCTCTACTAGTTCTTTCATCTATTTTAGTAGGAGTGCTTTGAGTTTTATCACCTGTTCTCTTTTTTCTACTTCTTTTTTATGTACTGCCTTTAGGAGTTTCTTGGGGTTCTTCAAAGAAATTTCTAATTAAAAATTGCTCCCAGGTGTCCCTTTTCTCTTTTAATTGTTTTTCTATCAAGATTTTCACGAGACCATGGTGATACAAATGTGGTTCTACGTACTCCAGATGCTTTTGGATGGTCATAGACATCTTTTTCAAAATGTTTAGTAAAAAGTATGGCAGATTGAGGGTCTAGTTGTCTAGGAAATTCATCAACAGTCGTGTATGGTACATGTACATTGCTCCAAAACGTCCCTCACAGGTGATAAACTTTTGAATAACCAAAAATAAACTAGCCCACTCTTCTTTTAAAGCATGGACAGGAATTCCCTTTTTGAAAATAGTGGCATCCATACCTGGATTACGTAGGATCACTCTCCAAGCTTCATCGCCAATGCTCTTGTTCTTAAACCAGCGTTCACCTTCTTGGGGAAGTTTCATGGCAGCTGCTATGGATGCTTCAGTTACTGTAAATTTTAGGTCTCCAATTTCCA
This sequence comes from Pinus taeda, assembly GCA_000404065.3. NCBI lineage: Eukaryota > Viridiplantae > Streptophyta > Pinopsida > Pinales > Pinaceae > Pinus > Pinus taeda. The sequence goes on along the minus strand of APFE030001185.1, from coordinate 13,909 downwards.
CCTCTAATTTGTCAAAAGACCTTGCAAAAGCCTTTGTAACCTCCTTATGGTAGCCTTTAAAATTTTGAATAAACCGAAGCCATTTTTCCTTTTTCAGTATGTCCTTCACTTGCGGGTATCCTTCCATAAATTTGGGTCCCTTTGGTTCTGCCCTCAACAACCGACCCATCCTTCCTTCTGTTATTTAAAACTCGTTTGTGTGAGGAGGGTTTAGTAGAGGTAAGACGACTGAATTAGTGGAAATGAACAGGATTTATGAGGGAGACCAGTGACTGTAAGCGGATATCAGAGAATAGGTACACGGAATGAAGCATAATAGAGAGTAGAATGGGGTGAAGTCTTATGTGAGCACCGTGGAAATGCAGCTGTGAGGTCAATAGAACAGTAGGGGAAGTAAAGTGCATCCAGCAGTATTTAAAATTGGGTGGCTGTAGAGTAGACGCAAGCACATTATGAAACGGCTGCGGATTTTGTGCGGCTGAGAGAAGTTGTAGTCAAGTCAACCACGTTCCATAATTACAGGTGGAATATCAAAATATAGCCAAACATGAGTGAAGACCGAAGGCTTGATTACGATGTTGTTTAGAAATGAATGGAAGGATTGTGGGAAATCGTATATAGATCATGGAACGATTATGAGCTATCAATGCAATCATTGCACATTATGGAGCTATGGTTTAAGAACCAGGAAAAAATGTGTTTGAATGCCATTTAAAATAAATTTTTTCTCATACCTTGGAATGTTTTCCATTTTGCATTAGTCTTCAATTAGTTGCTCCTCGTTGATACTTTTGAATGCCTCATGTCTTCATAATATGTCTTCATACCTGCATTTGATTTCATGATTGTTGAACTAACATCTGACTGTAAATTTTTTAAAAATAGAGTGGTGGCTGCAGAAACACAACTGGTTGCGGAATCAGTGAGCAGCTACGGAAACTGACTCTAGCTGCAGAAACTGATCCAACAATCTTATAACTGAATGAGTTGTATAAACGATAACTGAATGGATGAAAATGGTCATAAAAACTTTTATTAATGGAATGAAATGAATGAAATGGAGTTGAAATGAAGTGGTGTGGAATAGAAATGAGATGGAGTGGAATGGAATGGAATAAAAAAATGAGAAAGAGAGAGAGATTTTTTCCTTTTTTTTTGGGAAAACATAGGGTGTCAAGAGTTCCTGATTTTCACCATGTGTTTTCTGTATAAGACTGTCAATCAGTGATTGGTTTTCAGGCTTATACATTTTTTTTTTTGAAAAGAAAAGAACAAAGGCTAGGCTGGTGGAGAAGAAGGATTCTTCTTCACCAGCCTTATTGTAGAATTATCTTGAAACATCTTGACAAATTCTTCTTTTGAGAGTGGCTTATGATAGATCTTTAATATGTGGCCATTCACAATAAGAGGAGTTTTAGATTCCTCCACTGCTGAAGACTTTGTCAATCTCATATGGCCCAAGCCAATGAGTCTGAAATTTGCCTTTAAAGTCTTTAAACTTAGAATCAAATAGCAATGCCCAGTCTCCTTCTTGAAACTTTCTCTCTTTGATTTATTTGTCATGCCACTTGGCTCTTTGATATTGAACTAGATCAGTTCTTAGGATTTCTTCTTGTCTAATCTCATCTAGCTCATTCAACTGCTCCATTCTATGCTTTTGGGCTTCTGATAGATCCATCCCCA
>APFE030001176.1:0-26132 GCA_000404065.3 Pinus taeda | reverse complement strand
TACTCCCTGTCAATGTATTGACCTTTATTCGACTTTTCACCCACATTTGGAATACCTGTAGCCTCTGAAATGACAACTGGTGACAAAGTGAATGTGACTCCAGCAAGGTTTGCCTCATTGTTGTCCTCCAAATGTGTCACAACTAACCTTGCTAATTCATGATGGGATTTTACCCTTTCCACCATTTCACAAAAACTGAAACATGACTGATGTCTGAAGCAAGAAAGGTCAAATGGATAGGCTTGCAGCTCCCTCAAACTGGTGGGCTCCTGTCTAATATGTTTTCCTCCTTTATGAGGCCTTCTACCCTATGTATCTCTGTCCCTGGAACTGTCACTATGTGTTTCTTCCTCCTTGTGGTAAATGAAGAGTAGTGGATTGGTGGATGAAGGTAAGATGAGTATGAAGAGATTTTGAAAAGGAAAATAGGTGAGGGTGAACAAGAATGGGATAGTGATGTAGGGATTATGTAGGGTTAGGGATGTAGGGAGTGGGAGTATCGTAGGGTTTTTGAATATATGTATGGTTTGGGAATTAGGTATGGGAGGATTGGATTTTAGGGAAATAGTAAAAATAATGATATGGGACTGCTGTGATGAATGTATTTTTCCAATATATGACATAGTTTTAGTGAAAATTAGGGTTTGATAGTATTCAGGGACAACACAACCCAAAACTAATGAAACACTTATTTTTAGCAAGAAAAATGATGTTACTTACTTGCCATGGAGGAATTTTGGTCTTTTGAGGCAATTTGATCAATTCACAACTATTTGTGGCCTAACTGGTAGGTGGGTAGTGCGCTCTCCCATGTGTGTAGCACAGCTCTTGTGCATAGCACTAGTTCAATATAACACAGTGGAGAAATCCCAGGTGCGTAGTACCTATCCTATGTGTAGCGCTGGGATTAGGTGTGTAGCACCAGGAAAATTTTCCAAAAAACACAGCACCCTCCCTCCTTTTGCTCAATAACACCTTAAATCACGTTTTTTCTCATGAAACTCATTTCAAACAATGAGATAAATTAAGAGAGAAATGAACTTTATATGGCTTGGGCACTTTTGATTTTTCATTTTTCAAAACCCACTTTTTAAAGTCTTTTGGCTTTTCCAAATACTCTGTTTTTTGGATGCTTGTCTTCTTGTTGGAAATAGGTAAACTGATGTTTGATGATCTTTTTCTTTTGTAGTGGCATGTATTTGGAAATATCAGCAGGTGACCAGGAGTAGTGTAAGACCATTAATTATATATGAGAAATGACAAAATTACATGAAATTACAAATAAAAAAAACCAATGTTCTGTTTTCACCTCAAACTGGTTTTGAGGTGAAAAACTTATTAAATTTACAAATTATGAAAATAAAAGTTTCCTGATGATTTTTGACTTCCTCATGTGTCTTCTAACCATTATTAATCAATGGTTACTAAAAATTTGACATGGTGAAACCCTAATACCTAATGAAACTGAAACCCTAGACCTAAGACCTATTTGATCAAATAAAATGAAAATTAACCTAAACCTGAACGATTAACTGAAGCACACATGAAAAGAGGTTAGCAGACATGTGTCATGAGGAAAAAACTGAAATGTGCCTACCATCAGTTGATCCATGACCTAATGGAATGCAACTCATTGAGAATGGGACTCCTAATATGAATGCACAAGAGTGAATTTTGATCACTAATGGCGATGTGAAGACACTGACACTAACATTAGCTCCAATGGGGATGGTAGCTCCTTAGAGGTGCCAAGAACCATAGATCTTTGGGATAAGTAGACTAGTTCCTCATCCATTGGGAAATACAGTCAATATACTTCAAAGGCTAAAACTAACACTATGAAAATGTACTCAAGACTCAAACTGACTTAAGACTCAAAGACTGACTCAAGACTCAAAGACTAATACAAATCACTCAACTTTATAGCCTTGACCTCATGCCCCAAGCTGAAATGAATTGTAACTTCTGAACACTTGTAATGAAAGGGAAATGGTATATACAGTTATCACTTCATGATTTTAGAAATCATCTTAGAAGAAGTAGTGCTTTAGGAGCCTACCATTGACTGGTCCTCCTGAAAAATCTTGTGCATCCATCTCTTTGAGCAGAAATGCAATTTGTACTCTATATGCAGCAATCTTATAGGGTCCCTTAAATAATTTTTCAAACTTACCATGCCTGCCTTTATCTTCATTCCTAGCATCCCATTGTAACACTATATCCTCAAGCTGGAATTTATTTGCTTTCATTTTCCGATCATAGATCTTTTTGGTATTCTCATACAATCTGAAAGTATTTTGGAAGAATTCCTCCCTTGTCTATTGTAAATGGATCATCTGATTGATTATTCGCTGAAAATCATCTTCCTCACTGCCAGCATCCTATAAAAGTCTCACAATCGGAACTACAAGAGATGTTGGGAAGACTATGTCAATGCCATATACTATTTCAAATGGAGACATACCTATGGACTTCTTTTAGCTCACCCTATCTGCCCACAAAACATTAACTAACATTTTATGCCAGCCTTTCTTATTTGTTTCCAGTAGCTTCTTAATGATGTTCACCAATGATTTATTGGATGATTCAGCCAGAGCATTACCTTGCAGGTAATATCTTGTGGAGTGACCTAAGGTAATCTTATACCTGCTGCAAAAATCAATAACCTTCTTGTATTTGAGCTGCATTATCTATGATGATTTTACTAGGACAACCAAAATGAGATAAAATATTTGGTTTCAAAAATTGAATGATTACCATGTCTGTTTCCTATCTGCTCGAGATTGCTTCAATCCACTTGGTAAAATAGTTGGTTGCTGTTAGGATCCATTTGTGCTGAGCCGATGATGTTGGATGGATCTGCCCGATAAAATCGAGTCCCCACTGCTGAAATGGTGCATTGACTTCAACTGGTTTTAGAGGAAGAGGCAGCGACTTTCTTTTCCCCTGAAAGACCTGACATTGATGACAACTCATGATTGTTTTATAGACATCTAAAAATAAGGTTGGCTAGCAATAACCCGCTATCAATATTTTGTTTGTTGTTGTCTTCCAAAATAAGGGACCACCACAATCACCCTTGTGAAATTCACTCATCACCTGCTGGGCTTCATCTTCAATTAAACAGTTCAGCAAAACACCTCCTGGATCCTTCCAATAAAGGGCATTATTCAAAATGAAAAATTTAGCATCTTTAATTTTAAGAGTTCTACCTTTGTTGTTTGTCATTTCTGGGGGTGGTGTGAGGTGTTGAAGTACATAAACAATATCTGAATACCATGGTGACTGAACGAACATTTCAGACACTTGAATCAAGTAGCTTTCTTCTTCATCTTCGGACATGGCTGCAATAAGATTTATATCTAAAGCATGCAAATTTGATACCGCCATCAACCTCGCCAAGCCTTGACCTTTGATCAGTTTTGTAGGCTTTATCTCTAGATTGTATTCAAACACTGTTGCAATCCATTTTCCCCACCTTCCTTCCAGATTGGTTTGTACCAGCACATCCTTAACTGTTGCGTTAGGAACATATGCTATGATGTGAGAGTGCATAATATACACTTGGAAGTCCTTCAAGGCTTTGACAAGAGCAAGAGCATGTTTCTCAATTATATTGTACCACAAAGTAGCATCTCTAATGGCCCTACTGAAAAATGCAGTGGGTTTTTCTAGCTGATCTCTCTTTTGCATTAAAATTGCTGCCATGGTATGCTCAGACACAAATGAGAATAAAATGAAATCTTGTGTATAATCGAGACTAATCAAAATGGGGGTTGTAGATAAAGAATACTTTACCAAATTAAAATATTTCATAGCATCCTCTGTCCATTTTACCACATTGTCCTTCTTCAACATATTCTCAAATGTTTAGCTAGATTAAGCACAAATCTTCGTAAGAAATCCATCTTACCTTTAAATGCTTGTATCTCCTTCTTATTCTGGGGAAAATCTATCTACTGAATTGCGTCTACCATTGAAGGATCAATGTGGATGCCTTCCTCTGAAATAATATGGCCAAGCAATTTCCCTTCATCCATAACAAAGAGTCTTTTCTTTAGATTGAGTGATATCCCAAATTTCCTACATCGCTGAAACATGATCCTCAAGTGGTGAAGGTGCTCATCATCTGAATTTGAAAACAATTGCAAATCATCCAAATATACAACCAAAAATACATCCTTTTTCATTTGCAAAAGCGATGTCCATTGCACGTTGAAATGTGGCTCCAACATTTTCCAAACCAAATGGAATTTTAGCATAATGAAACGTTCCCCAAGGGGTGATGAATGAACTCTTATCTTTGCAATATTCATGCACTAAAATTTGATTATTTTTTGAATATCCGTCGAGTAGTGACATGCGTGATGCTCCAACCACTCTTTGGAGGATATGATCCATCTTCGGCACCAGGTAATTGTCTTTCAATGACACTTCATTCAAATTCTAGAAATCGATACACAATTTGATCTCTCTGGTCTTCTTTCTCACAGGCAAAAGATTAGACATCCAATCAAAAAATATAATTGGGACAATTACACCAGCTTTGTATAATTTGTTTACCTCTTTTTCAATGGATGACAGCAACTTGGGATTGATTCTTCTCAGCTTCTGTCAAAATGGCTTCTGATTTCTCTTGATGGGAATAGTGTACTGAATTATATATTTGTTATACACATTTAGATCTGAATAATCCCAAGCAAACACATCGGCAAATTTAGATAACAATCTAACATATTTAGACTTTACCTCAAGAGACAATGTCTTCGACAATTTCACAATCTTGGGCTTCTCGGCTGTTCCAAGATTCACATCCTCCACACCTTTGTCTATAGGCACCAAGCTCGGCTTCCTAGCCACATCATCTTGATCAAAAATTTCTTATAAATGTATGAGACCTTTCGGAATGATATTGTCCTTCAACTTCAATATTTCCATCTAATTCACCTCAATTTCTACTTCATCATCATCATGATCACAATCTATGGAAGCATCCTTATAGTTTCCTTCATTTTGCAAGAAATTATTGATCTCCTTATCATCCCAAAACCCCTGCCAATACCTTAAATTGTCCGAAACAACTGGGCGATGCTTTACATGGATTTCAAATTTGTTGTTGGAATTCATCAAAATCTTCAAATTACTTGCAGCAGTGGCAAGGGAATCTGCAATAACATTTTGAGCATGAGCTACTGCTATCAAGGTATAATCCGGAAACATCCTTAAGATATCTAAAATTGCATTATGGTATACCCTCATCCATGGATGTTTGGCTTTATATTCACCCTTAACTTTCTTGATTATCAGCTCCGAATCTCCATAGACTGATATCCTTTTTGCATTCAGCTTTTTAAGAATTTTCAACCCTGTAATCAATGCTTCATATTTGGCTTCATTGTCAGAACAGTCAAAGGCCAATTTATATGAACAAATTCTAACATTACTAGGGACTTTATTTGGTTGGAAAATAGGGCTGCGAATCCAAATCCCTATATCGGCACCATCCTTACCCACGACTCCATAAAAATCCATGCTCCATAGGCCTGCTTCTTCTTCTAGGTGCTAAAATTTTGTTTCATCCTCTTTCTTACCTTGAATGATATCTTCAATTTGCTGTTGTTCATTACTTTTCTGCAATTGTCGGAATGCAGACTACTCAGAGGTACTTTCTATTTTTTGTCTTTCTTGATCAAGGGTTGCTTTAAAATTTTTTGAAATCTCTGGCACATCTTCTACTTCAACTAACTGACTATTAATATCATTCAAACCACTATTTGAATATAATACAAATGATTCTAAATCTATATGTACAACATTAATTGGATGATTAAGTGATTTCTCCTTTCTTGTGATCATGTACTTCATTTTCTTCTCCCTATACAATTTTCTCAATTCACCAAACATGGGAATGGTAGCATAGGAGAAATCCAGTTGTAAAGTTTGTTTAAGCTTTGCACCCCATGATCTGGACAAAAGCATACAAAATCGTGGCAGAATGTCTGCAACAACCACATCCATGGGAACATTCTTTGTTGGGATTTGGTCTAAAGACACCACCAAGTCTTTGATAAGACCAATACAACGAACTCTACCCGAATCAAAACAATATAGGTCATGATATTTTTGAGTAATGTCAAGATCCAGTTTCTCCATAATGGCTTTTGGCATCAGATTACGGGAAGCTCCGTAATCAAACATGGCATTGTGGAGGACATACTCGTGCAATCTAAGGCTTATATAGAATGGAGGCACTTTACTATCCTCAAACTGACCTTCTAAAGCAGGGCCAAAGATGAGCTCAGGGTGATCATCTTCTACATTGACCATATAAGATAAAGGATCTATGTTCAAAATTTTGGACACTTGTTTTTATAACTGTTGTTCTTCATCAATTCAGTCAAAGGAATTGAAACTTTTAATTTAGCAATCTCATTTTCTAAACTAAAAGCTACAAATTTATCTACCTCTTTAATTGAAGGGTCCTTCTTTTCGATCTTTTCCTTTGCTACACTTTGCTAATTGGTCTTCTCATTTGCAGATGGTCCTTTGCTGGAAGTTGGGTCAACAGGCTCCTTCCCTTTCTTCTGAGTGTTTGAGGAGTCATTCTTGGGTTCCACTTTCTTTCCCTTTCGAACCGGGCTGATTGGTACATCTCTGCTTCTCAATGAATATTGTTTATGTCGTGTTGTCAATGCATTCATATATCCCCTCTAATAATCATCTGACTCATCCTCCAAAACTACTTCATTTTCCAATATATAATATTCATCCTTTTGCACATTAGGGATATCTGAATATTCTTCATCTTCCATGTGATAGATAGGTAATCCATCAACAATAAAGAAATGATTTGCCTCCACTATCAGATCATCATCATCTTCACTCTCCATTCCATGTAAGTAGTTTTACTGCAAAGGAATTTTGACTTGCTATTGTGATGATTGATCTTGTGTCTTCTACTCCCTTTGTTTAATCCTGAATTGAGGTTGCTGCTGTCCTCTGAAGTTTGGATTTCTGATTGTGTTTTCAGGATTGTTTGCAATTTTCAACTGATCAAACATCTTCCCAATTTTCCAGAGTATATGATCTGCCTTAACATCTAAGGAAGATGCTTCTTCCTTTATAGTCACCTTATTTTCAGTCTTCATCCTTGCTCTCTTGGCTAGTAGATTTGCCTCTACACTCACTGCATTCTTCTGCATATCCTCAAGTGTAGTAGGATCTCTTTCTCTCAAATGATATGCCATATTAGCATCAAAACCATTGGGAAATTTGATCAATGCTAACCCCATCGGTGGCTAAATGTCACCTGGAATAGCATTATAAACTGTATTGAACCTTATGCAGTAATCTTGGACACTTTCACCTACATTCCTTTTTATATTTTCATACTCAGATAGAATTTGGAGAGGATTTTTATTTACCTCCCATCGATCCAGAAATTGTCTATGGAGAACCAGCAAAGTATTGATAGATCCCGCTAGTAATGCTCGGAACCACTTTCAAACCTTGCCTCCAGAGCTTTGCACAAATAACCTTATGGACACATTTTCGACATCTACCTCATGAAGATCAAAGAAGTCGTTCACCTTGTCTACATGCTACTGCATTGTGATACTTTGAGTTGCATCAAACAGAGGTATTTTACTTTTGTAATCAGCTGGCATATCATCCAAATTCTGAGGCAGAACCAAACGTGCATATCTGACAGCCATGACTCGAGGCGGGTTTGAAATTGGTCTTGGAGAAAGAGGAGGATTTATGACAACAAGAGTTATTGATGTAGCAGAAGTAATGGGTATTTGAGGAGTAATGATAGGCTGATGAGGGAGGGAAGGTATAAACGGAGGTGTGGAATGATTCACTAGAATATGGGGAATTGATGATGAAGCAAAAGATGTTGAAGCCGAATTAGAAAGCTCAGGAATTTGATCAATGGTGATGGATTATTGAGGAGAGTTTTGAAGATTTTTATTACTTATCAAGTTGGCTTGTTGGATTTAAATCTCTATGGTGAATTCTGGATCTGTGATTATATCCAGTAATTCACTATTAGATGTGGTTCTGAACAAGGAGAGACCAAAGTATTCGTCAAAAGGAAGATCTTCAAGGAACAACCACTCTACCGAGCATGAATGAGATCTGAAAACCGATCTAGGACTAGATATACTTTCTTGTCTGAGTATCCTTGGAATGAGATTAAGATTTTCAAATACGGGAGGAGGATAAGGATCGGGATTTGGCCTAGTCTATCTTCTTGAAGCTAGTGTGTTCAATGTTCTCAAAGTTTGATAATGCTTTACAACTTTTCAATTTTCAGCCTAATGACTTCTAAACTTATCATCCAAAGTTCAGAACTTCTCAATTGTACTGGGGTGATTTTTCTTTCTTCCCCGGTTCGGTTTCCACTATGTTAGAGCCTAGATTGACCTCAGGATGAAGGGAGGCAATCTGAGGGTAACCACAAACCAAGCTTAAACTGGTAGCTAGCCCTACCAGGTTGAGAGAGGGCTCTCTCCTTGTAAATCTCAGTTGAGATGATTGAATCAAATATGGATTTTAGGCTAGGTATAGTAGCCCTGGGGTTTTTGATTGATTTTGATGAGTTTGTTGCTAGATCAAATGGAGCAGGCGGCTTTAGGTCCAGGAAATCAAGTTAGAATTGCAGGGTGTTCTATGTGGTGAGGTAGGTAGGTGTTTTGGCACTTGAAATTGAATGAGATGGTAGGTATAATATTGGTGAGGAGCTGAGGATGGCATGAAAATATCATGAGTCCTCTTCAAACAGCTAAAAACATCGAAAACTAAATGTATTCTCAAGGCAGAGCACTGTTACCAGTGTATTCTACCTATCTGTCTTGATTTGATTTAGTTAAGAAGAATGAAATAGATTTTTGGCACATATAACACATGAGAAAAACTAATGACAAAAGGAGAAACAATGCAAAAACACATTACCACAAGAATCCCACAAAAATAGCTACACATTCTGGTTTATTTCCTTGCCAAACTGCTATAGAGATGTACAATCTAGCTCAAAACATCCACAAGAGTCCAACCTTTACAAATGACTAAGAGAGAACATAATATAGGCATCAAACAACTCATTCTGACCTTCATGGGTCAAATCCATGAGAAGAAGGGTAGTTTCAACCATATCTAAACTAAGAACAGGAATATAGGCAGTGGAACAACTTGCCTCTAAAACCATGGAAACTAATTCATTCACCACAAAAACACCTCAAAATGATGAATCTACCCTCTAGAGTCATTTTACAATTTCATTTACATAGCATAACATCATTTACATTCATAAATTCATCAAAAATGAGAGTAAAAGTTAGCTTGTAGAAAAACTAGGCGGAATTTGGATTTTTGAGCAAACTAGTTGTATGTGTAGCGCCACTAGTTTTATGCATAGCGCCACTTCTCAGCTGATTTTTAATGCCTTCCCTTTAGCCAAATTGAGCCCAAGATAGATTGTTGGAAAGATATTCCTATCTAGTTTCTGGAAAATCTTGAATTTTCTCATTCAAAGGTGATTTTCCTCCTCAGAAGTGGAATCTCCCAAGGCTACTTCCTGTGTGTCCAAAAAGAGGCAGAGAGGTCATCTTTTGATGGTTTTTTGACCTTTAGGTGACAAAGTTTTGCTCCAAAATTACTGAAATTTCAAGGATTGATGTTATCATCACGATGAATCGAAATATACAAACCATATCTCCAAAAAAATCCTCCAGTCAAAAGCATAGCACTAGTGGCGCTACCCACCTAATGCAATTTTCTGTGTTGGAAAATTTCAAAATTTCAAAATGACAAAAACTCACTAAAACTTGCCCAGATTTGGCACAAGACACTCTTATTAATTTCTTTTATGGGCTAGTGAGGCCTCAGCCAATATTTTTAGCTTGTCATGCTCCTTTTTTCTTCTCAAGACCTTCCTCAATCTTGCCTTAAGCTTCTTCATCCTTATATTGCATATTTTGTTCCAGGTCATATAGTAATAGGCCATGTGGTGAAGCATCTTATTGTCTTTATTGGCCTTCTCAAGCAACCTCTCAAGGTTTATTTTGACCCTTTCAAGCCAATTTTCCTGGTCATTCTCAATTTCTTTCTCAATGGAGGTCAACTTGACCTTTTCCTTCATCATTTGCAACGCCATGAGAAGTTGCTTGTCGGTCAATTTTTTTTTTTCTTGCTCTAGGTAATTGATGATCCACTTTGCCCCCTCTAAATTGACTGACGAGTCTTGTATCTTAGCCTCCTGCTCCTTAATGACCATGTCTTTAGTCATCTTTGTACCTTGAGTTTCCACATCAATGACATAAACGCCTTGTGTTTCTTCATGATCAACAAGGTCAAAATCTCTCTCTTGTCAATCACTAGAATCCTTTTCATGCATTTTTCCCTTGCCTTTACCTTTTCCCTTGTTGTGTTGCCCAACCTGTACCTGTTTCACTAAAGATGAAGGCAAAGCCCCTTCCACTCCTTGTGGAGATAGCATTTTCCTCTGACCTCTAGATGAAGGCGAGACTCCTTCCACACCTTGTGGAGATAATACTCACCTGGTAGCTGCAAATAGTTTCCTAGTGCCTCTCTCATATGTCACAAACACTGACACTCCAATAGTCTCAGTTTCTTGGACCTTTTCATGTCCTGAATGTCCACCTTATTCATGAGGCACTGATGAAAAGACTTGAGGGTTTTTTAACACTTCATGAGAAATGAATGTCTACCATGGTATGTTAAGTAGTTTCAGCTGATGTAAGACAATGATTTTAATCACAAAGAAGTGATAGATGTTGGTTAGCTACTGGGGGTATGATTTCTTTCTTACAATGAATGTCATCTTCTCTATGTTTTTGAATATGAAGTAGGGGGTATTCATCATTCTCACCCTAGTGAAATGCATCAGCAATATAATGTGGTAGGCATATAGTCTAGAAACCTACCTTCACAAGTAAAGTACTTGATGATGATCTTCATCTATGGAGAAAATGTGTCCTCCAGGAATTTAAAGGGGAATACTATGCTGAGTTTGTTATGACATTTAGCCTTAATATAAGGCTCATAGTACTCCCTGTCAATGTATTGACCTTTATTCCACTTTTCACCCACATTTGGAATAATTGTAGGACCACTGGTGACAAAGTGAATGTGACTCCAACAAGGTTTACCTAATTGTTGTCCTCCAAATGTGTCACAAATAAACTTGCTAATTCATGATGGGATTTTACCCTTTCCACCATTTCACAAAAACTGAAACATGACTGATGTCTGAAACAAGAAAGGGAAAATGGACAAGCTTGCAGCTCCCTCAAACTAGTGGGCTCCTCCGTGATATTTTTTCCTCCCTTACGAGGCATTTTTCCCTATGTACCTCTCTCCCTGGAACTATCACTATGTATTTCTCCCTCCATTTCATACTCATTCTCCCTCTCCATTGTTGTACAACTATTTGTCTTTGTGGTAAATGAAGAGTTGGTGGATGAAGGTAAGATGAGTATGAAGAGATTTTGAAAAGGAAAACAGGTGCGGGTGAACAAGAATGGGATAGTGATGAAGGGAGTATGTAGGGCTAGGGATGTAGGGAGTGGGAGTATTGTAGGGTTTGGGAATTAGGTATGGGAGGATGGGATTTTAGGGAAATAGTAAAAAAATGATATGGGACTATAGTGATGAATGTATTTTTCCAATATATGAGATAGTTTTAGTGACATTTAGGGTTTGATGTTTTTGAGGGACAACACAACCCAAAACTAATGCAACACTTCTTTTTAGCAAGAACAATGATGTTACCTACTTGCCATGGAGGAATTGTGGTCTTTTGAGGCAATTTGATGAATTTTCAACTATTTGTGGCCTAACTTCCAGGTGCGTAGCACACTCTCCTAGGTACGTAGTGCAACTCCTATGCATAGTTCTAGTTCAAAATAACATAGTGGAGAAAGCCCAGGTGTGCATTGTCGATCCTGTGCGTAGCGCCGATATTAGGTGCGTAGCGCCAGGCAAATTTTCCAAAAAACACAGCACTCTCCCTCCTTTTTCTCAATAACACCTTAAATCACATTTTTGCTCATGAAACTCATTTCAAACTATGAAATAACTTAAGAGAGAAATGACCTTTATATGGCTTGGGCACTTTTGATTTTTCATTTTTCAGAACCCACTTTATAAAGTCTTTTGGATTTTTCAAATACTCTATTTTTTGGATGCTTGACTTTTTGCTGGAAATAGGTAAACTGATGCTTGATGATATTTTGCTTTTGCAGTGGCATGTATTCGAAAATATTAGTAGGTGACCAGGAGTAGCATAAGACCATTAATTACATATGAGAAATGATAGAATTACATGAAATTACAAATAAAAAAACCAATGCTCTGTTTTCACCTCAAACTAGTTTTGAGGTGAAAAACTTATTAAATTTACGAATTATGAAATTAAAAGTTTCCTGATGATTTTTGTCTTCCTCATGTGTCTGCTGACCATTATTAATCAATGGTTACTGAAATTTTGACATGGTGAAACCCTAATACCTAATGAAACCGAAACCCTAGACTTAAGACCTATTTGATGAAATAAATTGAAAATGAGCCTGAACCTGAACCATTGGCTGAAGCACACATGAAAAGAGGTCAGAAGACACGTGTCATGAGGAAAAAATTGAAATGTGCCTACCATTAGTTGATCCATGACCTAAAGGAATGCAACTCATTGAGAATGGGACTCCTAATATGAATGCAGAAGAGTGAATTTTGATCACTAATGGCAGTGTGAAGACATTGACACTAACAAACTCCACCCAAAATGAAGGAAAAATAATTTTTTAAGTGTTTTAATACATATATGTTGGTTGGGTATTGACTAACCCACATGCATATGCTTTTAGCTCAAGGCAACGTAGCGTACAGGGAATAAAACAATGTTTTTACATATTTGGACCAAGTTTGGAAGAAGGGGTTACCCTAGGCCACAAACAAAGCATCATATATACCAAGAGTAGTAAATGGTGCTATAATATATGCCCCCTAATATGTGAGGTCAGAAGGGGTACATGATGGCTGAAATGTATTAAGTGTACGGAAAGAATCATGCCGAGACTGAGAAGAACTTCATCAGAATTCAACCTACTAAGCCATCAAAAGAGATCAAAAAGAAATTTCTATATGAGGTGGGCATACCCAGGCTTAGAGAAAGTAAAGCATGTCCACGTATCAAGTACATGCGGATCCAATATGTATACTTGCATAAATAAATTGAAAGTACATAATGGATCATCTGATCGTGATCGAAAAAGTAGATGTTTAATATCACATATAAGAAGACGATCAATGATGTTGAAGGATGAAGCTGATCACTGATGTCAAAAAATGATCACAATAGTACCAAATGAACATGATGGAATAAAATAATACTATATAGCAACTCGGATGCCAGCATATAAGATGTCGTTGTGAAGAACTACAACATATAAAGTGGATGGTGTCAACTAGTAGCAACAGGAGCAATTGACAAGTGAACCAAAACAAACTGATGCAACTCGAGGTCTTCACCAACCACCGTAGTACATTTCTACAGAATGGGAATGAATGATATGAGGTTGACCACGTGAGAAATCCTTTAATTACCAATCATTGATGTATATCGTTAACAAACACGAGACTACTCACTGATAATGATAATGACAGTCAAGGTACTTAGTATAATCTAACAAGTGTGAATGAATGATCTGAAGTCGAACACTTGCAAGAAAAATATGAATCAAGAGACAACGATGGTTTCACGTTGTCGATAGTGAAGGAATCTGCCACTCATGACTGCAAACCCCAAGGTATTGCCAAATGGACTCTAGATGTTTTTCCTAGAGAAAATGAGTTGTAGTCGATAGGCAAAGATCTGCTAGAAGGAAGGCATTAAGGCATCCTTCATCAATTTATCATGAGTGTAACCTGTAGGCCAATGATGTGGAAGGAATTGGATGAAAAATATGTAGTAACCCAACCGAAGCACGTTTCTAGCGTACACAAGATGTAGCTAGAGCACGATGGAAACCCCCTGAACCAACCAATAATGAGAGCTTACACAGAGGTGAGGAATCCAAAAATAGGGTCAAATCGAAACCAAGGCACCGCGCGAATCCTAATGTGTGATAATGAAAGCCAATGTCGAACACAAGGGAAACCACTCAGTCAAACATCCATGATACTAATCAATGTTGAGCACAAGGTGACCTATCAATAATGAAAATAGGGCCAAGGTGTGGCTCTAGATCTTCCCTTAGAGCAATTTTTCATAGTCAATAAGGACAAGACCCGCTAGCAATAAGTCAATAGAGACCTTCTCAAACTGGCATGAGCAATAGACTAATATAACTGATATGATGACAAAGATGACACTGACAACCAGGGACGGCCAACTGAAAATTAGGTCAAGAGACACCACAAAGAGGCCAACTCAGGTTTACTTCCCTTGAACAAAAGCATGACTCAATGATGACTATATGGTAGCATATGATAACTCTATATAAGTTTGTCATGTAAGAGGCATAAGAAAACTCTCCATATGATTGGAAGAGGTAACCAATCGGCAGAGTACTAACTCAATAATAAGGTAAGGTGCTCCTAAGTCAAATTAAATCCCACCCCAATGGAGGAGAGACTTTATTTTGAGTGATTTGTTCAAGGGAAACACTACTGACTCTAGCTGCCAACAAAATATGGAAATGTTGTCCCATTCCCACTCTTTTTGGAATATATAATTTTTTTGTCCTTTTATTTAAGCCGGAAAAATAATAAAAGAATTCTAGAGTACAGTGGAAAAAATGAGTGTCAGAGAAATAGATGATCTAGTTCCCGGGAGGGAAGAATTCCTATGCTCAATGCAGGGAGGTGAAATTGGTCAAGGACACTCAAAGGGATGCTCTTTCCATGGGTAAAAGGATGAATCAAGTTGCAGAAGCTAAGTGATTGCATGGTTAACTTGGCAGAGGACATGGTCAAGTTAGTGGCTTAAACACGAGTCCAAGTGAAGCTGGCTCAAGGCCAAAAGGTGTAAATAATTAAAATGCAATGCAGCAGTACAACTCAGTACAAAGGAGCCTCTAGGGTATAAGGCGAGAAATTAGCGTGGAAGAAAGGCGAATATGACTTCAATGCATTAGTCATGGCGGGACTAAAGATGACCCCTGAGCCTATGCAGTATAGTAGCATGGGCAACCAATGTCAGTGAGAATCTAAATAAGATGCCCATGTAAAGGATGGCTCTACCATCGAATCATGATTTAAAAACATTGGCGAGTAAAAATGGTTTGTTGACCAAGATACGATGGGGTTGACCCTACAACTAATGTATCAATGAATGGAGGCTAGTATGAAAAATGCAATGAAAAATGGTTTTCCCTAACCTAAATTCTAGTTAAAGAACGATACCTGCCATGATGGGTTAGCAGTCATGGGACCGAAACAACATCTCAAAGAAGTATCCAAAATTTCCCATAAAAACAACCACTCTTGACAATCCAAGCCCACGGGTCACAAAATCCATGAGACAAAAATTAATTTTTGAAAAAATATTTTTCAATTTCAAAGTTATATAATGACTTTTGGACTCACCATTTTTTCATTTCTATTTGGAGCTAAGAGCTATGGAGCAAAACTAAGCAAGCTTTCCTCTTAACAATTGGATTGTTTGAATCACCCCAAATTCTCTAGGTAATCCTCAAATCCTACTTGTAATGCTTTATGATAGTTTTTGAAGGTTTTCTCAAAGTTTTGATTGGAGGAAACTATGGCCAAAAATTCGACTCTGCGTACACACGGGTTGGATTTGAGTAACCCGCGTATACGATGGCCCTACACGCGACTATGTGTAAAGGGAACCCGTGTGTACACGAGGTAATGTTTTAACATATAAATTAATTGTTTAAACTTCAATTTTTTGGAGAATGACTATCACTTGGAGGGGAAGAGAGCATACTACCATAGATAATGAGGTAATGAATGATCAAAATGCATTGGATGCTCTGAGAGGCTATGGCTTACTCAAATTCTTAAAAATGCCAAATATGAAAGCCAATACAGGCTTGCTAGAACTTTTGATCCACTACTGGAGCACAGAGGACAACGCTTTTAGGATCGACCATATGCCTCTATGGATTGAGGTCGAAGATATCTTTTTCATTACCGGTCTCTCCCGAAGTGGGGAGGTTGTGCACTCAACAGGAAGGATGAGAGGTAGTCTTTTAGTGGAAGACTATGTCCATATATATTGTCCCGGACATCCAGAGAAGGTTGTTAGTCAAATTCCTATCAAACATTTGGAAAGTATATCCTTGAGGATTTTTCTATTTACTATTGCACAAGTAAATGGGTCAACTTCCCTGCATCAGGCGTCACGAGTATCTATGAGCTGGGCAATGGAATGTCTTACCAAAGTATTTGATTGGTGCACGTCTCTCCTAACTAACTTGAATATTCAATTGACCTCTATACAGAAGGGTCAAATGAAGAATTTTGGATATGGAACTATCTTGTGTTCATTCTTCTTCGAGAAGTTACTTGGTCTACATCCCTAAGTATCAGTGTCCATCAGCAACCCTAGAGATCCACGAATGGGTAGATGGGTAGACCTGATGAAGTACATTGGTGGTGGTGATGTGCCCAGAATGACTTCTGATGATGAGTTTGTCACCTGGTGGGATCAACAGATCATTGCGGTCGATGACTACCCATATGCCAGCATGGATTTCCAAGGAGATCCAAACTTCGTGTTACCACCAAATGCAATAAGGGGAGACAAAGGTAACTATTTTTAAGTTTTTGTGAGTTTAAAAAAAATGGATTTTTTAATATGAAATGAACTTAAAAAAATATTTTTGATGAGACAAAATACTGACAAAATATAATGACCATGCTCCAGATGTGGGTCCAGTTAGACCTCATGGATTTCTAAGGCACAGGCGTCGTGGAAGAGGGGTTGAAGAGACGACAACCAAGATAGAGAGAGTCCTTTATGATGTTTAGAGAAACCCAGTGAGACTAACTCACCAGGTACCTATGATAGCTGTAGACGATCTGCCTGAGGAGATGCAGCACCATGTCATAGGGGTACCACAGGACTGGGTTCAGATACTTCGGTGTGTAGCCAACATTGTGGTTAACTTTTTAACCGCTCATCCTAAGCCAGCTCGATAGATAGATCTATGTATGACTGGACATGATTATGGGCATAAGCTCAAATTTCGAGGGCATTTTGTCCCAATTTTTTATATTATTTTTGAACACTCCATCTATATAGGCGATTTTATGATATATATACAGATTCCATTTTTTTTATGTTATTTAATTTGATGAATGATTAATGTGCCAATCTAATGCTTGATTAGTAATAGAGTTTGCTAATGAATTCTCAGATCATGGAATGTGAACATATGTGATATAAATAAATGATCATTGCAACACTCTCACTCTCAAAAATTAGCAATATAAATAAGGATCGTGAACCCGATAAGTGTTATTAAACTGTGACACCGCCAGTTGTGAGTCTAGATAAACTACCAATGAATCAATCCCATAAGATATTGCTTCGGATAGCAAATTAAGAATGACAATATATTCGTCAATGTTATTCAAAGCAGGGCCAATACATACTCCCCTCGACACCATCAACTGGTAAGATGGATAATAAATCACCCAAGCTACGAAAGAAAGATTCTGAGTGTGCCTACTTGCACCATCAGCGAATCCAAATATATCGGATCATACATCAATACCTGCCAGTGTAGATAAAAAAATATCAATATCACAAAATTCCAGACAGATATGTACAAAGATACAATATATACAAACAAACAATTGGCTTGGCCGAAGCCTAAGCAAAATACTTCTTAAGGTAGAGGCCATTCTTGGGCTCCACCAGTTTGTTCCCTTCGAAGTCAGTCAATTCACAAGCCCCTTTTTTCGAAACACGCTTGACTATAAATGAACATACCACATAGATTTGAACTTGCCCACCCCCAGGCTATCTTTGTCTTGGTCATAGACTAAGACAAGGTTGCCTTCAGAAAAAACCCGAGGACGGACATTTTTATCATATTGAGTTTTAACCCTCTTCTTATGGGATTCGTTTTTTATGGTTACATCTCGATGTTACTCATCAAGGTGTTCCAAATGAATGAAGCATTTTTCGAGACTAGATGTCTCCGAAAGAAGTTCTACAGCTAGCTTAAGGGACAAAATTTCACATTCAATAGGGAAGATAGATTCCAACCTGTAAACTAGTTGAAAAGGAGTAAAACAAATGGAAATCTTAAGTAAGGTTCGGTATGCCCAAAGTGCCAGATACAACATGATGTGCCAATTGGATCGAGTTTTATCAATTGTCCTTTGTACGATGGTCTTAAGGGACTTATTCATTACTTCAACCTACCCATTGGCTTGAGGATAATATGGATCTGAATGCTCTTGCTGGAAGCCCAACTTGAGAGACAATTTAGTCATCAGTTGATTTTGGAAGTGACTGCCATGGTCAGTGACAATCTCTCTTGGGATAGCAAATCGTGAAATAACCTAGTTGAAGAGAAACAATGTTGTTGTCTCACTATCATGTTTGAAAGTAGGCATGGCCTCAGCCCACATCGTAAAGTAGTCTACAGACACAATCACGTACTTGTGTTTCCCTGCCAAAGGTAGATTACAAGTAGTAAAATCAATGCCCCACTTCGTAAATGAACTTAAAGTGGTAACAAGAAAAGGTGGAGCTGTATGCATGCACATTTCCCGAGTATAAACTTGACAAGGATGGCAACGTTTGACTACTTCAATATAGTCTTTCAAAATTGAAGGCCAAAAGTAGCCTACTTGAAAAAATTTCTAGGTTGTTGCAAGCCCTGATAGATGATTGTCACAAGTTCCACTATGGTAATCGTTAAATACTGACTCAGGTTCTTCCAAACTTAAGCAATGCCTAATGATTGAGTCAACCCCTCTGCAATATAATGTATCACCAATAAAAACATAGTTTTCGGCAAGGTGACATAACTTTTGATGCTCATCTTTGGAGAAAGAAGGTGGAAACTTCGAAGTCTGGAGACATATAATGATATCTCCATACTAAGGATCCTATGAAGAAATGAGGAGTAAATATCCATCATGAAAATTTTCCTCATAAACAATAGCTTCCTCACAAGGCAGCTCTGAAATCAATTCCGTAAAACCTAATGACCTCTTATATATAGCCAACAAGAATTCAAGATCAAACTCTTGCAAAATAACAATCCATCGATTATACTTGCCCCCAATCACTAGCCGACTGATGACAAACTGAAAAGGATTGACAGCCACTAAAACAAACATTTTGCAAAGTAGAATGAATGACGAAGCTACTAAATAGCATGGATAGCCACCAAGGCCAATTTCTTGATGGGAGAATAACTTACGTTAGGCCCTACTAAGCCTCGACTCAAGTAGTAGATTACATGCTCACTGAGAGCATCATCCTCCTAAACTAGAACCATATCGATGGTTGATTCTTCCATAGTGAGATACAAAAGGAAATCTCTGCCATAATCTGGTGGACTCGATAATGGAGCAGAGGTTAATGATTTTTTTAAAGCATAAAAATATCATCGCGCAAAATCGTCCCATAAAAATGGAACTCCTTTCTTAAGAAAATGCATAAATCCTTTGGTAATCTTGGCGTAATTTGCTATCAATATCCTCAACAAATTTGCCTTTCCTTGGAGACTTTGAAGTTAACAAATGGAAGATGGGGGAGGCAACTGAATTATTGCCTCAACCTTGAAAGGATCAACTCAAATCCCTTCAGTTGATACAATGAATGCTAACAACAGACCAGATGTGACAGCGAAAACACGCTTATTCAGATTCAACCGGATTTTACAAAAATGACATCTCTCAAAGACTAACCGAAGATGCCTGGGATGATCAATTCTCTTACGAGAACGAGCAAGTAAGTCATCCAAGTATGCTTTGATAACATGTTTGATATCATGGAAATCATAAGACATGGCATGCTGAAAAGTAGCTCCAACATTTTTAATGCCAAAAGGCATCTTCTTGTATGCAAACATGCCCCAAGGACAAATAAAGGCTATCTTGTGCTGATCTTTTGGACAGATAGTAATTTTATCGTAACCAGAGAATTCGTACTTGAATGAAAAAATTTTATTGCCATCACATTCATCAACAATTTGGTCAATAAAAGGTGTGGGGTAATTGTCTTTCGGACAAGCTTTATTTAAATCCCTAAAGTTGATACATACTTGGATCATTCCTTGCTTCTTATCTACCGGGACTGGGTTGGAAACCCACTTAGTTAGAGGAACGGGGTATATGAAACCTGCCTTAAGTATCTTTTCAACTTAAACTTTAATAGTTGCCGCTTTCCAAGGATTGATCGGTCGAAGATTTTGATGAATATGTATGGTGATTTTGTACGTCTTGATCTCATGCTGGACTATAGATGGATCAATTCTAGGAATTTCCTCATAAGACCAAGTGAACACATATCAAAATTTTTTGAAGAGATCCGGGTAGATTTGAATTTCTTTAGGGGAACAGTCAGCTCCGATGAGGACATTTTTTATTATGTTAGGATTCATAGAGATGTTCACATGTACAGTTTGTGAGATAACCGACTTGTTACCTTCAGTAGAAAATTGTGCTCGAGCTAAAGGTTTTGAAATTGTATAAACATGACTAGTAAACAGATTGGACAAACTAGATTCAACTTCGCGCAATGGAGGGAGAAAATATGAACGATGATGTAGATCATTCCATGGTCGATCCACACCCATAATTACTTCCAAAATTGCTTCTTTAGATGGTAAGACTGTATCCACGCAATCCAGAGCTGAAGTAGAATCGACGGTCCAAGCCAAAGCCACATCACCATCTAACTCCTCTAATGAAAAAGGAGTGGGATGGTTGTCTGTAGAGTTAGCGATAGATTGATAAGTGAGTTCTGCTTCATACATGGGAAGTGCCATTCCACCTACCTTCCCTCCATCTAATGTGGTGGTAGATGAAGGTAAGGGCCAATGGTATGAAAAATAACGAGTTCGAAAGAGCTCTTTCCAAGAAGGTCCCCTAGAGGATGAAATCGCATTAACTCTTGTCATAGGATTAGGGAAGTTGAATATAGCCATTAACCAAGAGTACATCCAAACTCCTAAATTCTCAATAGGTTAATGGGGATTGGCCACCAACGGAATGGTAGAATCCAAGGTTGCTTGAGAGTCACCTGGAAAATAATATAACTGATAAACTCTAGCAATCCTCCCCTCATGATAAAAACATAGGATGCGGAATAATGATAAAACTATGGCAACCATCTCATAAATCCAATTCCTGCCTAAGAGGAGGTTATAATCCAGGTTCACATCGATGATTTCTACCTCAATATTCACTACCTTTCCCCAACACAGATAGGAAAGGTCAAGATAATCCCATGCAGCCTATGAGAATGTCCATCAAATGTCATCAAAAGAGTCGGTGAAGGAACAACTGAAGGTGATCCAATGGCCTTCCAACATGAAATAGACATCATGCATGTGGAAGCTCCCTCATCTATAACAATCTGAAAAATATTGGTCTTTCAGTATGTCGACTTTATCTGGAAAGCCATATGGCGAGGAAGTCTCTTTTTGACATTCAGCATATAAAAAGTGAGCACTAAAGGATTATTTGGGTCCACTGTGACGATTTCCGAAAGAAAATCTCTTCTCTAAGCAGGGCATGAATGGAGTACCTCCAATTCTAACATAGCACAAGGACTTTGAGCCAGATCCTCTACAATTGAGTAGTTATGGGCTGCCCTAGCATTAGGGTTAATAGTTGAGTGCTTTTTGGAGCCTTTCGGTATCCAAGGTATAGACTCAACAGAGGGCCGCTCAATATGAAGTGGATCTGTGGATTCAAGAATTTATTTACCTTTATATGTTTCTGATTCACCATAATCATATGCACGCGTAGTGATGTCAATATGAGAACTCATCATATAAACATTGACACATTTTCCCCTTCCTAGTTGCCCCTGATGGAGGTACCAACATTAGAATTCATGCCATGAAGTAATTGCTACCATTGGGGAAAAGGGTTAGTCATAATAGCTTCGGATCTAGAGGACCCTTTCTATACTAATAAGAATCGAGCATCTTGCATCTTAGGATAGAGGTGAGTCAGATGATCTCCATTGCATAACTTGCCTGTAAATTTTAGCTTTTTCTTGGACTCTTTCCTACCCTCTCTGGCATCATTGTCAAGTTTATTTTCAATGCCTTTTCCTTCTTGGTTCTTCTTCTTAGCTCGTCCTTTCCTATTCCCATGGGATTGTTGATTTCCTTTGGGATTAGCGGTCTGGATGGCGTTTATAGAGGTAGGTTGGGAAGGTGTAGGTATAGAGAGTGCTGCCTGGGTAGAAGAATTAGTTTGTAGAGACAACTGTTGTAATTGATTCAATAGGTTCACTGAGTTAACCTCAATTGATCTAATGACACCATCATCATGACGACCTAGTTTTGGTTTGGATAAATCAACCTTAGATCTAGGAGCATCAAGTAGAATTTTCTGAAGAAACCCAAACTAAGAATATATCAGTTCCAATTGTTGGGCTCTAAAAATGGCCTGCTCTTTCATATAAACACTAGAAAGGGACACATCCTTTGAGATCTCAGGTTGTAATTATTTGAGAAACCATATGAGAAGGAACTCTAGTGGGATTTCATCTTTGATAAGCCTTTTCCTCCTCCTCTATTCCTGGATGTGATGCGAAATGTGAGTTATGGTGTCTTGCTGAAAGTTAGCTAGAAGTTCAGTTCCGACTTCATATCGGAGAGGCAACTGAAAATGGTTCGAAAAGACATTAGCCAAATAAAAAAAAGAAGTATATGTTCCCCCTAGAAACTCTATATACCATTTGGCTATATTACCGGTTAGGGTGCACTAAAATAACCTCAACCTAATCTAATCATCTATCAGGAAGTTGGATGAGCACCATAAGTGAAATGTGGTTACGTGGTCTCTCGAATCTTCACCAGTCTTCCCTTCGAATTTTGGGATATCCAAGGGAAGTTTAGTTGGGACGAGAGGCCAAGATGGATTGTACCAAATCAAATCATTTGTTAATTTCAATAAATCTGGCAAGTTCAGCGTGGCCAGAAAATGGAGTCGTGGCAGACCTTGGGAATTCCATCTAGTGTGGGCAGGGTTCCCAAAGGCGTGAAAAGAATGACCTGGATTTTGAAAAACATCAGGTTACCTAAAGTAACTCATAGATCTTACCAAACCAAAAGGTGCTCCTTGTGGTCCATCAAAATTCGGAGTTTGACCAACTCCTACTAGAAATCCTCCGTAACTAGTGAATTTACCCCCTAACGAAGTGTTAAAAGGAGTTGATAGCCCCTAATAAGGATTCCATGCATTAGAAATGGGTGGAAAATTCTGAAATGAATTAACTGAAGAATACGGCACATTCTCTTGTTGGCCAAAATAAAATTGATTCCCAACTCTTATCCCACTAACCGCAGGGTTTTTCCAACTTTGGAATGGAGTATTACCTTCACCTATAAAGGAAAAAGGAATTGACCCTACTATTGGATTGGAGTGTGGTATATGAACACTTCCAAATGGGAAACCCTGAAAAGAAGTTGATCCACTCATTATGGATGTGGAGGCAGTTGATGGTATGTTCGAAGGAACTGAAGGAATCCTGTGAGACGACATTCCATAAGGGATAAATCTAAAACCAGATGCAGTAGCTTGAGAACTTCCACTCATTGATGAAATGGAAGTAGACCCAAATATAGTCATGCTGGTAGTAATATAATGGATGGAAATAGTTCCTCCTTCTCGTACAGATATGGAAGTCTACACACTCTCAACACTCATCATAGATGCCATGATTCCAGCAGTGTTCGTTGAAGGAATAGATGAGTGTAAACCTGGGCTCAAAGGACTATGAGTTGGGGTTTCGACGTACAATAGAACATCTAGATGATCAAGAGGAAGAGGAGAATTTGCAGCTGCAACCGACTCTGAAAGCTCTTCAACTTCGCAATTACCTTCCAACTGAAAAAGTACTCGAGAAAGAACTAGTGTGTTCCTCTCCAACTCTCTACTAGTGCCAGGTCTATCTTGTGAATTAATGACCCCAAGCAGAGTATCAATCTCCGATGCGCCTGCTGCCACTGGTTGAAAAGCACTATCAGTATTTCGCCTAGGCCTTCTAGGAGAAGGCTTAGGACTCATAGGTGATAGCCCATAAAGTCTCCTAGAGTGTCAAGATGGTCAATCAGCCACTGTGAATTACTCAAAAGATCTACTTAAAGACTCAAAAAATTATAAACCTAGGCTGACTAGGAGCAAAGAACACTCACTAAAAAGTCCCTAAAGATATTAGCAATCAAACAACTCTCGAGTATTTCTGCTCCTGGTGATTAGGAACAAATTCCAAAATATAAGAAAGTTAATAAGAAGGGCCTTCTGAAAATAGATTGGGGCAATTACACCCCAGGCCTACTAGAAAATGTATTAGAGGAAGTTACGATGACCTCTAGATAATAGGCTTTGCCGGCGCAAGCACCCAAGCTTTGCAAGGGTACCCTCCAGAAGTATTGTTGAACATGATACAATGTCAGCCTCAGGTGCCATGGGATTCCCCTCTGCAGTGACCTATGTGATACCTAGGATAGGAAACTATGGTCACCAACTCATATCAGAAGCTGGGTGGAACAGTCGTGAGGCGGGATCTGACAAGTAAGAGAGGGGGTATCTGTCATCCTTATCTTCACTCTCCCTCATGCTTTACTCCCAGTTACGGGGCTTTCCTGGTCTCCCTAACACTATTGGATTTCTCTCATTAATCAAACTTCTATGTTTTGTCATTTTGAGTGGCCTTGGAGAGTTAACTCTCCTCTCGCCTAATCCAAGGCCCCAATAAACCTAAACTTGTTGGTGTATTCTAATGAAAACATAAAATTTCTAGTTTATTTTAATTAATCAATTGGTTTTAATGGCTATTCTTTAAGTCAAGGGTAAAAATGGGAGAGAAACCAATGATGTTTGTATGACACAACAGAAATCAATGAAAAACACGATCATTTTTTCTTCGATGAAAAGGGATCTCTATATGGGTTCTACGAAACTTCTACAAAGAAAAGTACTTTTTCTCTTCTTTTCTTGAAACACACTTCACACACCCAAAAAATAAAAGACTATGAATGCTTTAATAATGCAAACTACCATAATGCAAGATACAATGGAGATGCAAGATCCTAAATAACACTAAAAAAAAGGCAATTGTTTATAACTAACAATGAGCCAACTTATGTACTGAAGAGGATACAAATTTCAAACACAAAATTCTCTTCAAAGAAGAAGGACAAATTTTAAAAAGTCGCAATTCACTTTCAATAACAAAAAGAAACCATAAACGAAACTTGGCAAAAAGAAAACCAAAAACAAAGATTTTTGAGATCTTTTTTTTTTTAAAGAAGCAACCAAAACAACTTTTTGAAATCACCAAAATGCTACTAAAACTCAAAGATTGGAAAAATACCACATGGATTCTTTGCAAGTTACGAACTCAAAAATGATTGAAAACTTGAACAAAAAGACTTCAACTTGTACAAAATGACCCAAATAGTAGCAAAGAGTTTGACAAAGTAACCAAGAAGCTAGGAAAGAAATACTTCCAAATTCATCAAAAAGACTTTGAAAAAGTAAGAAAAGCTACGAGGCCACAAAACAATGGAGAGAAAAGCAAGTAGATTTGAAATCCAGGCCTGACACTAAAACTAAAAACAATCTCATGTTCTAGAGGACTAGAATAATGAAGAACTTCAAGACGAAGTCTTGTGTGCCAAAACACAAATTACAAACTCGCTAAAGAAGCAAACCTGGGCCAAATATTTTGAATGAGGAAGAGACTTCGAAATAGTAAGCTCATAGAATAATTAAATTCTTTAGACAACAAATGGCCACAAAGAGACTGAAAAGACCAGGCAACAAATCTATCTAGGCTGAATGATTTGAAAAAGCAATGCAAAAATTTGCATATGTGATTGTGTGCAAACACAGAGGCATGCACATGCACTCCTGACACAGGAAGCTCGCAT
>APFE030001174.1:0-14433 GCA_000404065.3 Pinus taeda | reverse complement strand
ATTGTGAGTTTGGCATTTCTCTTCTATTCCATTTTAAAAAACAAGCAGGTACTATAGAAACAACATCCATAATCAAATGGGCTCAAACTGCACATTGGGATACCAAGTTTGTTGGTGATATGACAACATTATAAGCCATCCAAAACCTAAATAGTCTAAGAATGTTTACCAAAGATATATAAACTCTAGTGCCTTTGTACCTCCTAATGCCATACAACTATAACATAAAAACAAAGACTTGTTATTGTTAATCTATACATAACAAAATTGATTATCCAAACAATGTTAAGAACCATACTAATCATCACAAGATTCAATTGGCACTACGTCTTTGGCACTAGACCCTGCAACTCAGTTTGTGTAATGTAATGGATGTGAATCTCTACGCGGGATATTCGAGCATTTTTCTATTGAATATCGTGTTGAATGAGCTAGAATTCCTTGCAGCTTTCCCATATTTCTGTTGTTGACCCTGAAATTCCTGCAACGATGGTTGTGAAGGATTTTGCCAATAAAGTTTTCATCATCCAGAAAAAATATAAAGTCTATTAAAACTGAGTTTGGTAGCCTATGGTATGGCCAAGGTTCAAGATAAGATCCCTCCATTCACCTAACTCCTACTCATTATTCGTAGTCTGCTACCCAATTTCATTTTCCCACCGTGTGATGATTTGGTAGGCTCAAGGATCTGTACTTTTCCTGTAGGTCATGGCTAGTTCCTCATTCAAATCATTATTGTTTTAGCGACTGTAGTTCCTACAGCGTCAGGGTTCTCCTCCCATGGCCACAACTCTGACATCGACCACCCCTTGCATTTCTCCCACGATGCGAGGTAGATTGAGCCATCTTCTGTTATTGTAAGCAATTAGGACAGGGTTTACAAATTTCCACATACACCAATACCTCCTCAACTAGATGCCTCATCGATGCTGCAGAGAAAGGATCTCAAGGACGACCTAGAGGGAGGTGCCAACATACCTGGCTGAGGTTCGACCCTGTAGGTGTTAGAAAAACATATGCATTGTAATAATAATCAGTATAATGAACCAAATGATATTTCCCCAGTTTATTGGCACAGGTCAGTTCATAAATCTCGACTTTAGTGGCCTATAAAACAACATAATCCCAAAGATAAGAGACAATATGAAAGAACGAAATTACCCCCACAAACCCTCCACGAGACAGACTATCGATAGGGTTCTTGTAAGGTACTGAGTAATTAAAAATTACAACCACACAATTAACTCACAACCTGACTAAATAAAAGTTCCAAGGATGCATTAGCATAGAAGGTGGAAAGTTACTAAGAAATATGGCGTGTTTTTTGGTGAAGGACCTCGAATCCCTAGATAAACCAATGAAATAGAAGACCCTCATGCCCCACATTTGCAAAAGTAATTCTATTCGAAACCAAAAAAATGCACTAGGAGCGGTGAGCAATACTCTTTTGTGACCTACAATACATAGAGATCATGGTATAAAAAAAAAATTAACTGTGTGAACATACATGTAGATATGATGACCATGAGGGTAACATCTTCCCAATATAGTTAGGGTTTGGGCCTCGCCTTTACCGCTCCCTACCACCCAAATGATGAAGCCTTGTCTGAGAAATCCTGTAAAGATAGCCTTGGTTCTAAAATGTTGTTCGTAGCCACCTGTAATGAGTCCAAAAATCGTTATTGCGAACCTTTCCAAGTGTCCACATTTTGGAGTATTAATCAACCTCACCAACTTTCACTTAGGGTGATATGTGTGAGGACGGTCAAGCCACCACCCACCTTTCCTTACCATTAATGTCATGTTAGTGGCACGCGGATTCCCCCGACACTTCGGCCCCCCTGACCCCCGATGAGGATTAAATATTAATTTTATTAATTGAAAACTTCTCTTATTGATGTTATTTATTTAGCTCGTTATATATTATATATATATATATATATATATATATTAGTTATATATAATAAAGAGAATGTACCAGTTATAACATATATTTATTTGCCATAGTAAATTGCGAGTTTACTAGTAATTGAAAGTTTATACCAAATTATACAAAACACAATACTGCTATAAATTTTGTAGAAGGACCAAAACAGTAGAATAAGTTTACAAAAGTACATGCTATATAGAAAGAGAGACTGAAATGACCACAAAAACTAGAGATACTATGAAACGAGAGCGATGCCATCCAACAATGCACCCACCCTCATTTCCCTTGGATGTTGGACCCATTTATTTCTAGGAAAAGGAACTCCAAAAGCATTTTAACCAGGAGTTTCACTAGCAACAATTGACAATATCTCCAAGGTGGTTACCCAATCACAAAGAAGATGAATTTCCGCCTTAAAATCCTCCAGAGTATCTTCTATTTTTGAATGATGGGAAAAGAGCTTTCCTCCCAAGAAAATTTGGAAAGAGCGCCTCTTCTTCTCCACCATGTCCTCTAACTTTTGAATTGAAACAAACATATCCCGGTATGCATTTAGCATTCTATCGATCACAGTTTCGAGCTCCGCATAATCATGACGGTCTGGGATATCAACCATGCTGAATTGGAGATAGGAATTACAGTAGGAACTAAGAAGTCAAAGCATCAAAGAGTGAGAGTTCAAACAACCTAGAGCATCGACTATAAAAAAAGTGAAGAAAACAAGAGGCATAAGGTATCATTAAATATAAGAAGTTCAAGGCCTCACATGAGCCAACCTATCTTGAAATGACCCAAATTCTCATTGCAAAGGCACTAATGCAAAGAAACTACGATAATGGGACGTTCGAAGTCTGGAAGAATAATTTCATTGCCATTTGAGGTGAGCTAAACTCCTTATAATAATAGATATGGAGATGTTCAAGCCGCTTTCCCATTAAATGTGTATGACCAGTGTTTGTTTTACTTGCCTGGGCATATGTCCACCTATACTCCACCTTAATAAACTTGTGATGTTTGCTATTATTCTAAGGCTAGAGGTTAGGTAAATGAGATTGGGAAGGGAAATCCCAAGGATCCACCAAAAGAACTTCTAGCTTGCTTCAAAAATCATGTCGAGATATTAATAATTATAAGATATGGTCATTTCAAGGAATTGGGGGTATAATCTAGCTTTGATTACATTCGATTTCTCCTTGAGCCACAACCCTTTTTTTGCAAGAATATCAACCTTTGAGTTTAAATGTCAAAGACTATGATAACAATTTACCTCTTCAAGTCTTGCCTTTAAGGAGAGGATTCTCTAACTTGTTGTTGCTGACTCTTTGGAAATACCTTTCTTAGCCTTTGTTAGTTGGCATATAACAAGCATTGAGTCCCTAGAGACATTTAATTTTAAGTTTTGACATTCTGTAGTGATTTCGAGCCCCTTCCATAGAGCCAACTATTTAGCTTGGTTGTTAGTAGTCATTCCAAAATTCAACACGAATTGAAACAAAATCTTTCCATCTGGACCAATTAAGATCCATTTTGCTCTTACCTCCCTTTAATCTTAATTTTCAATAATAATAAAATATTATATTTATTTTCATCTTTTAATGTTAGTTTATAATTTGTATTTCTGCTCCATTTTTTTTTTAATATTTAATATTAAAATATTATTCATATCCATATTTATTATGATATTTTAAATTTAAATAAAAATTCTTTTATAATTGTTTCGTTATTCTTCAAAATTAATTCATTAAATCGAAATGTATTAAGATTTGAATAATAAAATGTTTAGTTCTTTTAATTTTATATATAAGTTCTATATTATCATGGCCCTTATGGGCAATTATTATATATATTATATATATATATATATATAATTATATAATCAGTAGTAATTTTGCCATTGGGGCACATAGAATAATCACTGAGTAATGTGAAGAGTCGCACTTAAGAAATTTTATGGGCAAAAATCCATTCAAGGGTTAGTGTGTGTGAGAGAAAGTAGTGATTTGGGCAAATTACATGTCGCTTGGTAACGGTTTCTCAAACCACGAATTAAACTTGATATAACCTCTAAAAAAAATTAAACAACTCACAAAAATAAAATATATTAATTTTATTATGAATGATTAAAATAATTACATTAAAAAATTTATAAATCTGCATTTAGAAAAAAGAAAAATACAAATCCAAAAAAATCGATTCCTCACATTTAATAGATACAGATAAACAATTATAAACTAAATTTTAAATATTTTTTTCAAATTTCTTATATTTTTTTATAATATTCAACTAATATTTTATTAATTATTTTATTATTTTTCATGCACAAGGTTTCATACCAAACTGTAAATAAATAATAATATTTATTTATTTTAATATATTTTATATTATAATTATATAATATATATATATAGATTATATAGATATAAAACACCACTTGGTAACTTCAAAGTGGTGTAACTTTAGATATTTTAGTTGTGGCATTGTCATGTTTACTGATCAAATCAAATATAGAGTTTTTTTTAGGCATAGTCATTATAGAAAAAAATAAAATTTTCATCGAAATTCTTGTGATACAATTTTAAGCAAGATTTTGATTTTCTGTTATTTAAGATACATTTTTGAATGCATAAATGGATTAAATTAATTAGAAAAAATGTCTTTCATTTCATGTAGATAATTATGAATGTGAGCGCTTTCATATCTAGTAATACAATCATCTTCATTAACATCAACATCGCTAACCCACTTCCACATTGCAAAGCTTCGACTTTACAAGGAAACAATTAGAAAAAATAAAGGCAAGCTTCTTCAATTCTCGAGTCATTGGCGTGTTTAACTATTTTATGTTTTGTCATTTTTTTTGTTGGAACTCGGTAACTTTTTTGGTTAAATATTAATTGTTTGTTGTTTAAAATGTAGTGTTAAATCTATAAATGAATTCAACACGTGAAAATTCCAAGGCCATATGGTATATGTAGAATTTATAACTCAAACTTGTGATTCTAACAAATATTTACAAAATTTTAAATAAATTTAACCTAAAAGTATGCCGATAAAATTATTTAGTGGTTTGTTTTTAAGAACTGTAATTGATTTGTTTAATAAAAGTGACAATGTTGGAAGATGGTGTGATAATGAGCATGACAAAATGTACCACAAGTTGCAGGACTTCTCCTTAGCATTGTTTAGAGGTTGCCTCTAACTTATTTGGTATATGTTTTGGAGATTTTTTTTTTTGGTTATTTCTCAGATAATTAGCTAAGAATTTGGTAGGAATTTGTTAGAATCACATGTTTAAGTTGTAAACTCTTCATAATTCAAATGCCTCAACATTTTTCCAAAATCTTGAATCCATATATACAATCAAATATTGATTTTAAACAACATATATTAAAATTTAACACCAATTTTTTTCCAACAAAAAAATCTAAAACTTATCTTAAACAACACCATCAGTTTACGGTTTTGTTTTAAGCTAAACCCAACGAGATTTGCACCATTTCGGACTCCGTCATTGACGCGTGTTTCATACCTCTTCACTTAACCCGTTGTAATATGGACGTTGACCATTTGACAGTGGCCCAACGCGAAACCATTAATGCCATTCATTAGTAAACCCGAATGACAATCACGTAGAACTGATTAAACTATGGGGTGCACTGCAAGTTACTTGATGGCAATCTTTTAATAGTGGGTGAATCCTTGACAGAGATCAATTGGAATGAGGGGAAATACTCCCTCGAGGGCTCCTAGCTTTGCAACTGTATGTGGCAAACCCTTGATCTTCTGGCATCCTTTTTCGATGTGTCCTTTCTAACATGTTTACGAGGAACAAAACTTCGTGGCCGTTGCTCTTTCTAAAGGAGATCTTCCTCTTTCCCGGGCTATATGGTCTTTGATCTGAAGGTTGCTGGCTAGGGGTGGTCAGAGGAATATTTTATGATATAATTTTGGGATTTTTTTTTTTCTTCTGATTGCTTCCTCGTTTTTTTTTTTTTAATTTTCCAGAAATGACCATATATTTTATGGATTGTTCCTTTTGCTGGGACGAGGTTTTCCCACTGTCTAGTTTCTTGGACCATATTATCTTTCATTGTCATTATATATCCTTCGCTGGTCTAGTTTTGTGTTTTCTGGAAGTGAAACAGAGTTTGTATTTCTGTACTACTTTAGCCACATCCAAATTTTGGTGAACACTCGATATTTGCATATTGAACACTAAATTTGCATATCGAACTGTCAGAAGGGATTAAAGTACCATGACATTGTAAAACTACCGCATTATAATCAATGAAGGTTCAGTTTTTTTTTCTTCTGAACAAAAAAACTCATGCAGATTTTTCCTTCTCCTGTATCCTCGATCACACTCCTACCCTGCATCAATTTGGGTTTCAATTTGCGCTCGGTGAAATTGTAAATAGCAGTGTCGTATCCTTGAATTCCAGCTCTACCTGAATTCCATCTCTACTTCAGTCTTATTTTCATTGTGTCCTCCAACGCCGCCTCCCTTCATCAATTTTCATTTCAGCAATTTCAACAAGTTGCTCAGTTTCCTACAAAGCTTCTTCGAATGAAGGTGAACATTGCATCAACAAAAAAAACCTTAAGATTATTGTTCATGGGCTTATTTCTGCATTCGCATTTGGAAATATTTGGAGTTTGAATAGTCAAATTAGCCGAAGAGAAAATAAAAATAAAAATTTTGAATGTTGATATGCAAAAGTAAGGGCGTCCATCTCCCACACGACTCCAAGGGCATGTTCATTTTTGGGCCATTTCATTTGCATAATGATGCCATCGAGTATATCTTTTTTATTATATTTGATATAACAGAAAAAGGGAAATTGAAAAAAAATACATAATCTATTATGTAATTTTAATACTAATTTTTTTATTATTATATTTGATATAATAGAAAAAGGGAAATTGAAAAAAAATAGATAATCTATTATGTAATTTTAATACTAAGAATTTTAGAAAAGTTTCATGTTTGTTTAATCAATATGAGTTGGAGTAGTAACTAGCAACTCATATTGTTTATCTTCAATTAAGGTTGCATATAAGGTTACTTTGAGAGAGTTTAGTTTAGGCCATTTTTAATTAAGATTAGTTTGGTCTAAGAAAAACTTCTTGTTTGTGTTTTATTGTTTTGATGTATTTTGTTATTTTATTATTGTTAAATCATGGTGTAAAATTTGTAAATATTATAATTTTTTTGGGTTAGAAATCAAGCACATAGAAGTATATATATGCATTAGTTAAGGTGCTTGAATGAGAAAGCCAGAGTTTAAATGAAACACTGTAACACAATTAAATAAGTGATTTTATCTTGAATAAACCATTGAAAATTTTCTTTGAGAAGCTCAAATAATGCTAGGAATGAGATAACAACAATATTTCATTGAAAGCCAATGTTAGAAATATTGATGAAAAATACACTAATATAGCTGGCACAAATCTATGTAGCATCTCAAAGGTCCAAGTGAGCCACATGGTTTCTATACTTTACCATATTATCATCTTCGGAGTAAATTAAGTGTTGTTGATATGAATTCTTTTATAAGAGTGGTCATAGCTAGTATGCTCAAACCCTTTATCCAAGTGATAATTGATAATGTAATATATTGAGGTGAGCCCCATCATCCTTGATTATGTAATATCATTATTAACAGGTTGATTAGATGGTTTTGTTACTATTTGAAGGTTTATGTGGTTGGCAATAGTAGCATGAGGAATTGAAAAGCAACTCGTCATGTTTATTTTTGAAGTGGGAATTTACAATCTATAACAAAAACAATTTGAAATATATAACAAAAATAGTACGAATAAAAACCCTCCAAAGCATGAAAGATTAAAATCAAAGTAAAATACATTAATACTAGCAATATTATAATACTAAAATATTATTAATATATTATAATACGCATGCACACACACACACACACACATAACATTATTAATATGAGTAAAGTATTATTTATTATTAATAAGTAGATATCATTTTTTGGGATTCAACTGCTTTAAGTAAGTCATTCATCTATGACCATTTCCATGAGAGGTAGTCATAACTCACTAATATAATACTATCTCTCATGGAAATGGTCATAGTCAGTTATGACTACCTCTCATGGAAATAGTCATAGATGAATGACTTACTTAATGCAATTGAATCCCAAAAATGATATCCAATATAATGCACTATGAAAACCCCTCAATACTTAAAGTATTAATAATGTTAATAATATAATACAAGTGTAATCTTACTTTTATTGTTATTGTAATTTTTAGTTACACATATTTCTGGTGTATGATTGAAATTTAGAGAGGTTAATAAGTACGTTTGGTATGTTAAGTTTGAACTACTAATTTTTAGGGTCTCTCATTCCTATATATTAGATATCTACTTACTAAAACATATTTGGTACGTGAAAAACAGAGGTTGTAAGTGTTTGTCATTATTGTCATTGTGGTCCTAATCATTGTAAAGGTGTGGTGTAGTTGGGATTGTTCCCCGTGTGGCAATGTTTTCCAATGATCTAGAGTTGGCTTTTATGCATATCTTGTATGAGTCAAAGTTATTAAAATTGGTTGGTTTGGACTAGTTTTTAAATCAAAATTGGTTGTTCAAACCAATTTTCATTGGTTTTGTCCTTAACTAAGTCACTTTCATAAATCTTATCCAATTTTTCTAAGTTGCATAGCAACATAATCCCACTCACTAAACCCCTCCCAAAAAATAATAAGTCATTACCCTAGATCTAACCTAAAACATAAATTTCATCTATTTAATGATGCCCCCAAGACCTATATTTTCTTCATACATTTCTTTTATTCATTTGTGAGAATGTCAAGACTTTGATTGTTGTAGGCTCAATATGTGTTTATTTGGCACTATTCTTATGCAAATTTAAAGTGCTAGTTGAGCTAATTCAAATTTCTTCCTAAGATTACCCATTTAGATAAAGATAATTTAATTAATGTTAGACAAATGACCAAGAATGTAGGTCAATAAGATTAAAAGGTTATATCCAATATAAATACAATATATAATGTAGGAGTGTGAAAGCCACTCCTAGATAAACCTACAAGCTAACCGTAAATGAATGGTAACAACTTCATTAGAAAAATGATTGCATTAACAAATAGAAAGAAGTAAACATGCATAAGATTAGAAACAAGAAATAAACATAGAAATGAATTAAAAAAGGACAAATATGGGAGAAAACTCTTCTATTTCCAATGCAGAAGGAAAATGGGCCTTGAATAAGAGACCTATGAATGTTTGGATGAAACTTGTGAATCCTCTCCAATCATTCCAACAGAGGGTCCTTTGCTAAAATTTGGACTCCTTTCTCTCACTACAAGAGCGTTGCAAACTTCCTCAAAGGTGAAAAAATTAAGGAAAACAATAATACCACAAGCTTCAAAAGGTTGGGAATTCTTGAAGCTTGGGCAACATTATTTTTTCACTCAACTTCTCTCTTAAAATGCTTATCCATGACTCTTATTTATAGGTTTTTCTCAAAATTCATTAAAAATGGTTCAATTTGTGAATGGTTCTTAATTGCATTGTAGTTTCCCATGCATGAGAGGAGCCCTGAATTTACAGAAGAACTTATTATTAATTCTCTAGAGATCTGAATATCTCTGATCCATACTTGGTGCATTCCTTTTGATGGGATCTTTATTATTTTTTGCATTATTCACTAATGAACTATAACTATCTACATATTCATGCAAATGTTAAAGGGATAGTCACAGAGATCACACAAACACTACACTATGACTTTCCATCAATGAATATAAACCACTTTATAATGTTTTCTTAATTTCCTTTGAGTTGTTGATTAATTTTCATGGATAACATTTGTCTTGGTGTATTGTTGATATTTTTTGGTAATCACTTATGTAGCTTTGTGGAAATTTTTTGGTTGATAACACTTACTTACATGTAGTACATATCATCCTCTTTCTAGGTTATTGTGAGCATTGAAAGGGTTGTCCATTTTCATACATCTGTGTGGAATTAAATATTCACCAAAGGTAAATTGTCAAGGGAATTCAATCTAACCATCAACATAAACTACTTATCCCTTGATGAGAATGCAACAACATTGGATGAGAGAGATTTGTATGACTCTCTATATCTCGTTATATCATACTATCTACATGCTTTCTAGTTGAAGAGACATGCCTCTTGCTAATGTCAATCATATCTAGATCCTTGGGGTTTCGGGTTTTGGCCTACCTAAAGCCTTTCTATTTCGAGCATAAGACCATACGCCTTCATCATTAATTTTTTTTTTTAGAAGTATTGAGAGTCGCAAGGCTCTAACTAGGCGAGGCAACTAGAGGGTCTATCTAAATCATTATATTGCAATCACGAATAACTCATTTTCTCACAATAATGCATTTTTTACGAAGGTACAATATTTCTCTCATTATGCCACTTTTAATGTTCATTCTTACATATTGATGAAATAATATACCTTTTACACTAACTAATGGGAATTTATGAGAAGTACTTTAGCTAGACTCATACTAGTATCCTTGGAGGTGACAAAAAAAGATTTGAAGAAGCTCAGTTGCTACAACACTTTTGTGTTCTTGCAACACCTTTATTTTGCTCAAAAACTAGCAACTTGCATTGTTGCAACACCCAAAATTATATTTTTGCAACACCTCCTATATGTCATTGGTGCAACACTTACGTTTTGTTGCCACCCTACTAATTCTACAACACGCTGAAGAGTACGAATGTCGCAATGTGTAGGAGTATTGGTGTTGTATTACATTAGAGTATCGATGCTTGCAAAATGACTAAGTATTGATGCTAGAACATGTTTGAGAAGAGATGCTGCAACATATGTCAGTACTGATGCTACAGTACCTTGGCACACTAATTGTGGAAGTAGTTGTTGTAATTCCATGGATAGTTGTACTGAACAACACAACTGATTGTAGGATGCACCATTTGCATTGAAAATTGCTAATGTGTAACCACCCCTTCCCACATTTACCCAATTTCACTAGCCAGCTAGGGTAAATATGAGACGAACAATTGCAATGACATTGCCCGACCTCCAAGCTCCAATTAAGGATGTGGGGCCTACAGACTAACCACACACTAACAACTCATAACATCCCTAAGCACTACAGGACACTCGGTTATCAAGGTGGATATTGGTGGGCACCTCCTATTCCACTTGGACCCTCATCATTATTTCTTTTAGTTTTCTAGTTTCCTTAATTCTAGCACAATTTATTTTTTTGGTAGTTTTTGAGTCATGAACTTCTGGAGTCATTTTGAGGCCCTAAACCACATTGTTTTGGAACAATTGCTAGCAATTGTTGGAACAATCACATTAGACATTGTAGTCCTCGAAGAGACCTTTCCAACGATGTATCATACGTGTCAAACAAAGATAATATGACCAAGTTACGACCCTGGGAAGTTGGCTTCCCAACTAACCCCAACGGGGACCATAAACTCTTAGTGTTACATCTCCTCGGGTTAGAGTTTTGGTTGTTTAGGGTTTTCTCTTATTGTTCAATAATAAAAATAACCTTGAACCTCATTCTAACTCAGTTCAGAGGCATGTAGCTACCACATTTCTTCTTAGATATAAGCTACCATCACCCAAGCTATCTTATTTCCATTCTGTTTGTCAGTATTTTTCTGTTAATGAAATGCAATGTTTTTTTGCTGCTTCTCTATATTTATGATTATATATGTAAGTTTTTGTGTTCCTGTTTAAGTTCGGATCAGTGGTATCAAAGCAGTCTGCTCTTTCTCTATTTTTCTTTGCATGCCCCCAATGAGGTAAGCGTATAAGACATTAGGGTTCGATGAGGTTGAACCATTGCAAGACCAATCTCACAAAACAGGGTGACCTCCCATGGCAAAAGAAAAGAAAGATGAGTGGGCAGGATATCCTTTCAAAATGTTGCTCAAGGAAGCCCTCGAGCAATAGAGGGATGCAATGATGGATAACTTAGCCCAGATCCTTTGACGACTACCCACAACCAATGCATCTTCATCCAGTAGCCACTCTGGAGGTGCCACTCCTTTTAAGGTACATGTTAACTTTGATATTCCCATATTTGAAGGCCTGACAGATGCAGACGCCATAGATAAATGGTTAAATCTGTTGGAAGGATATTTTTCAGTTCATGACTTTTCCAATCGGGAAAAGATTACTTTTGCACTTCTCAAAGTCGCCCCACATGTCAACGACTGGTGGGAAACCTACTGTGAAGAAAAGGACGAGAGTGAACACTTGTTGTTTTCTGCCACACCCACTTGGAATTCTTTCTGAGATGCCATCAAGTGGCAAGGAACAGTATTACCCTGTCGGGAGCTATGAAGATAAATACATAAAGTGGACCATGCTACGATGGGAAGGGACCAAGATGTGCCAGAGTTCACAAATACTTTCCATACCCTTCACACGAAGCTAGGTATCAAGGATAATAAGCGAAACTTGGTGCTCAAGTACCGCGACTATCTACACAAGTACATCTGGGAGGAGATGGAGTTCTTGGACATCTCCTCGCTCGGCACGGTGTATCGGTATATTGTAAAGATTGAGCAGAATTTTAAACAGAAGAAGTGGGACTTTGGATTTGAGAATCCAAAGCAAGGGAAAGGTGACCCCAAACCACAAAACAAAGGACCGAGCTAGGGCAGGGCTACCTAGGACAACTCGCTAAAGTGAAAATAATGAAAAACACCACGAAGACGAAGAAGGACATGGGAAAATGGTGTGAGTTCCATAAGAGCTCCACTCACAATACAAGTTAGTGTCGGACCAAGGAGTCATTAGTGGCTAGGCTAAAGGCTTCTGAATCAGACAAAAGTTTTGACTCTGAATGAAAACCCGATAAGGGAATTGACAAAGGGAAGAATATAAATGATGTGGAGCCCAATGCCATCGTACCCAGTAAAGAAATCCAAAAAATTGAGAATGAAGATCTAGAGGAGGGGGAATGTCTCTTCCACTCATAGATGTGGGTGAAGGGTTCTCCGGTGCAGTTCATTGTCGACAGTGGGAGCCAAAAGAACCTTATTTCGCTTAAAGACTATAACACATCCACAGTCGTACACAATGGGGTGGCTTCACCAAGGACAGGATCTTTACGTTAGCCAGCAGCATTGCCTTCCCTACAACATCAAGCCCTTCATGGATGAGGTACTGTGTGATGTTGCTCCTCTTAAAGTTTTTGATTTATTGTTAGGAAAACCATACTTGTGGAAGAGACTTGTTGTATATGAGTCTATACCTCATTCTATGATTATTACTTTGGCTAATAAGTTGTACAGGATACCGAAGGTAGCCCTGCCTACCGCCATCTCTTTGATCACTGCAAAGAAATGTAGTAATATCATTTCCTAAACCATGATTTTTTTGTTATGGTTCACCCACAAGGCAAGAAGAAGGTTATGGCCATGGCTTCCACATATGGCTCCTCTGCACAATAGCAGCAGATGGACAAGGTTGTGGATGAGTACAGGGATATGTTTTCCTCACCCACAAGGGTACCTCTACACTGTCAGGTCAAGCACTCCATCGATCTGACCCTGGCATGCCATTGCCCAATGGATCAATCTATCAATGCTTTGTTCTAGAGAATGATGAGATCAAGAGGCAGATTTAGGAACTGCTACAAAAAGGGCACATTAGGAAAAGCTCATCACCCTTTGGGAGCCCGATTATGTTAGTACAGAAGAAGGATGGGACCTGGAGCCTCTGTATTGACTATTGGGTGCTGAGCAGGATCACTGTCTGGAATAGGTACCCAATCCCGTGAATTGATGACCTTTTGCACCAGCTCAAGGGGCAAGACTGCCTTCAAATCCAAGTAGGGCCTTTTCAAATGGTTGGTCATGCCGTTCAGATTGATGAAAACCCCTGCAAGCTTCATGAGACTGATGGATAACATCTTGCAACCGTTCACCAATGCATTCGTGGTGGTATATTTAGATGACATCTTGATCTTTAGTCAGAATTGGGAAGAACACCTCCACCATATTCGACAGGTCCTTCAAACCCTTTGACAACATAAGTTGTGTGCTAAATTGGAGAAATACACCTTTGGCCTGAACCACGTTCAATATCTGGGGTACATCATTGATGAGCAGGGTGTACATGTGGACCCATCCAAGATACAAGTCATTCGGGATTGGCCAACCCTAACCAATCTAATAGAGCTCCACAACGTTTTGGGTCTTGCAAATCTCTATTGCAGGTTCATGTTGTGGTTCTCTCATATCACTTGGTCTTTAAGTCAAGTCACCAAGGGCAGAGCAAAAGAAAAGGTATTTTGGTTGGAAAACCAACAAAGAGCATTCTATGAGTTGAAGGATCACCTTTGTCCTACACTAGTGCTCACGTTACCAAACCTTCAGCAACCATTTGAGATCAAGACAGATGCTTGCGACCATACAATTGGTGTAGTTCTTACTTATCATGGGCTTCCAATGACTGTTGGGTTGTGTTATATTT
>APFE030001171.1:37210-104417 GCA_000404065.3 Pinus taeda | reverse complement strand
TTAATTCTCTTGATCAGTTATGCATGTTTCTACTTGATGTTGCTCATGATTTCGATTATGCTTCCACTTAATGTTTTGTAGAAGTAGAACAAGTATTATGCTTTAGGACATTGCATATATCAGTTTGTTCTACAGGTGAAATTTCTACAGCTTGCTCCATTAGAACTCAAAACAAGTTTGATGTCATTGATCATATCTATGAATGCGCCATCCTTTTTCCATATGCCTACAATGATGCTTGCATACAACTCATTGCGTCGAGAGGTGCTCTATAGCCCAGTATAGAGTAGATGTGCAGGTGTAATGTAAGTATGTAAACAATTCTAAATATTGGATTAATTAAAAAATAAATAAAAAGTGATCAGGGATGAGTGCAAACATTTAAATATTGGCTCAATTAATAATAAAAAGTTAAAGTAATAAAAATAATAAAATTCAATTTGTTATATTTTGATTTTGTTATTAACTTGTGAATAGGTTTTGTTAAAATACCACAGGCCAATACTATGGCTTATCAATACTGCATGCCCAACAACCATAACTTATTTCACAACCAAAATGTTTTATAACAATATGACAAGATTCTTAACCATGGATATTCAC
This sequence comes from Pinus taeda, assembly GCA_000404065.3. Taxonomy (NCBI): domain Eukaryota; kingdom Viridiplantae; phylum Streptophyta; class Pinopsida; order Pinales; family Pinaceae; genus Pinus; species Pinus taeda. Next base: position 103,814 of record APFE030001171.1, on the reverse strand, counting down.
CCTCACTTTACTGTGGATATTTTTAACTTGTAAAAATTGGGCTTTGTTACAATACCACATGCCCAAAAACATAACTTATTTTACAATCAAAATATTTTATAACAATAAGAAAATATTCTTAATCATGGATATTCATCCCCACTTTACCATAGATATCATTAACTTATAAATAGGCTTTGTTACAATACCATGGTTTATCAATATCACATGCCCAAAAAACATAACTTATTTCACAATCAAAATATTTTATAGGATTATGACAAGATCCTTAATCATGGATATTCACCCCCACTTTACCATTGATATTATGAACTTGTGAATATGATTTGCTACAATAGGATGGCTAATACTATGGCTTAACAATACCACACACCAAAAAATCATAACTTGTTTCACAATCAAAATATTTCATAATAATATGACAAGATTCTTAACCATGGATATTCACCCCCACTTTACCATGGATATTATTAACTTGTAATAGGATTTGTTCTAAGACCATGTCTTATCAATACCACATTTTTGGCTTGAGGGGCTCAAACTTAGGTTCAAAGTTAGCTACACTAACTAACAAAACCCTTTATCACTAGCCCTTTCAGCAACAATCTGCTCACGCAGATCGCAGTCTCACCCAAGGCGATATTGGGGGATGTAGGAACCAGGTTTCCACATCTAGAAGGATATGGAGTTTGGATCTTGGCTTAGTATGACTCACCCATAGATCTATTACTGCACTATGCGGTCTTACTTAATATTATATCAAATCTTATCTATTCATACAAAAAGACTTCTTCGTAGATCTAAAGCTCTATCTAATGTGCATAAATCATTGGATCTTAATTGTAATTAACTGGAACAACATTCATATACTAATTCTGACACAAAGGTAAACAGTAATTGGATAAAGTAAAGTAAAGAATGTAAGTACATAGATTTTCCTTCAAAATCTTCTTTATTATCTTTAGATATTCACAATTACATTCCTTCTTACCCTGCGCACAAAGTTGCGGGGCCTGCCCACACAGCTACAGGAGCCTTCCCCTTCGCTATAACATAGAAATATATGACAATTACAAACCCAAAAATTTCAAAAGATATCCATTGGTTGTTTCCTTTGACTTACTAAGACAACACTTTATATATCTTTCTCTTTTACAATACCATGGTCCGCAAACCATGGGTGGAGCTCAAAACATACAAATTAATCCCATCCTTTGACAAAATAAGGAGCTTTGACCCACATAAAACCCCAATGACTCCTAAAATACTACGCGAAGTGCATTCTACTCCTAAAAATGTGGTTTCTTAACAAAACTTTAACCCACGCGGACTCTACCCAACAGGCCCCCAACACAAAGATGTGACTCATCTCAAGTCACTCAGTTGGTATGTCCTAAATCTTTGCTTTGAGATCGTTGTATGTATCCCTTAAAGGTTGAAGTGTTTCTACAAACTATGTGGTGGGTTGCCTTACTTCCTCTACCATTTTTTCTGTCGCCAGCCCTGCTGTCACCAAACTAATGGCCCTTTGCATCTGCCTGATGTTCTTCAGCTTGTTTTCTATTGTCTATGAGATCTGAATGGATTCATCATCCCATGGTTGCATCTGTGCTAAGATGATCTACTTATTTTTCCACATCTCATCAATCTGTCCCTACAAAAGCTATCCCTCCTGGAGATAGGCAAATCCCTGCGCAAGTTCTAGGGTCTGTGTCATTATTTTTATTTCATCAAATTGTTGTTGCTTTTTGCAGATACCTGCATGTATCTTTTGTACATGTGGGTCCTCTTGTAGTGAGGGCCATATCTCCACAGTTTCTATGAATATCTGGCTACATTCCTTTACTGTAGTAGCTATATTCTCCATATCAACCTTGATATCCGCTTCGCACTGCTTGTGAACCTCTAGGGGATTTGTTGGTTGTAGCCTCATCTGTAACTTCATGATCAGCATTTCCAGTTCAAATTTGACTTTGTCAACTTTCTCCTTTGATTCTTTGACTGTTGTCGCAAGCTTCTGCAGCTTCTCTTCAGGTGTTGCCTCTGTCTAGATCTAGAGCTCTCGTAACTCACTGCAAGCTTTGGTGATGGCCTCTTCTAGTTGTTGCATGTGTGCAGTTGCCTCATCATGATCCTTGATGGCCTAATTCTTATCTTTGAACATTTGTCAGTTGTCATCTTTGACATCTTTAATTACCAATAGGGTGCATTGCTCCCAAATCTTTAGTTCATTGATGACTCCTTGATGTAACTCGTGTAAGATCTAAATGGGGAGCAATGCAAGATTGATACTCACATTTTTATAGTGTTGCGTGCACTCCTTATCTTCGACAGCCTTGAAATGTAGAGCGACACCTCGTAGTTATGCAACCCGAAGCTTGGATGTGATTACTATTTTTTGTCGATTGCCTATAGTTGTGCTTGATGGTACCGCACTCACTTGAACCACACTCGCCTGAGCCACACTCGTCTGATCCATGCTCACCTAAACCTGCAACTCCTTGAGGCCCTTTTGTACCTATGTCAAAACTTTTTTATATTGATCTTCAATGTTCCCCCATATGTCCTCCATCACAGCTCGGACAGTGTCTTCAATCTCATCGATGACCCCCTCAGTGAGGACCATTGGCTCTGTGCCAGTGGATCTATCCGAATGTTTCTTCTTTCACACTCCCCCAGCACTTGATTTCTGCATTTTAATTATGAATGGGGAATCTACCTCCTCATTGTCAACAAAAGGGTCTTCACCACCCTGATCGTCACCTTCAGTGACCTGTTCCTCTTGCCCGACTTTATGCTCTTTCATCGACGTAGTGTCCTTTTCGAGCTCGATGATGACTTTCTTAGCCTCCTTTTGCGTCCCTTCTTGGTTGGTTGCTTCTCGGTCCACGCACCTTAAATATATTTCGATGTTTTACTAGTGCCTACTTATTCTAGCTTTGTTCCTTCAATGGGTGGAATTAGCCAATCTCTTGGCCATTTTCTCACCACTTGTGTGATGCCATCATCAGTGAGCAAAAATGCCAACTTGTACCATACCTCCTCCAGGTCCTTCTTGGCACAGATGTGTACATGGTGAAAGCCCGACTTGAAATCTAAAATCGCACAGTGTTATTCAAATAAAACTAGTGATAACCTTGGCTTTTGGCTTATCATTGGGCACAAATCCATTTCAAACAAGACCCATAATTGTTTGTTCTCTGTAACATGGGTTGGTTCCTTTGAAGCCCATAGCGAGGCATACTTCGCAACCTCACAAACGTCAAGGTCCATAGTGGGGAACTGTGACTCCTCTGGAATTCTCCATGTTGTCAATGCTATCAGGAGAAATAACCACACATAGTGGAATTGCTTCCCCTCTTCTTGTGCCTCCTGGTAGTCATCCAAAAATTCTTGGCACAAATATCCTGCCCAGTTAGAATGGACACCCTAGCTGCACTGCATAGCCAATTATATGATAGGTGTGAGGACCTCATGCACCTAACACTTCCTCATTATTTTCCTGGAAAAAATGTGTGTAGAAAAGCACACAGCCGGATCATTAATGCATCTAATAACAAATCCTCGAGACTTCCTGATCATATCATAATCCTTCTTCATCTTCTCAACCAGTTGTTTCCCCTGAGAACCATTTGTTGGCTTGAGGGGCTCAGACCTAGGTTCATAGTTAGCTACACTAACCAACAAAACCTTTTATCACCATCCCTTTCGGCAACAATCTGCTCGCGCAGACTGCAATATCACCGAGACAATATTGGGGGATGTTGGAACCATGTTTCCGCATCCAGAAGGATATGGAGTGTTGATCTTGGCTTAGCCTAACTCACCTATAGATCTATTACTGCATTACCTGATCTGAGTTAATATCATACCGAATCTTATCTATTCATACAAAAAGACTCCTTTGCATATCTAAATATCTGTCTATTGTGCATAAATCAATGGATCTTAACTGTAATTAACTAGAACAACATTCATATACTAATTCTGACACAAAATTAAACATTAATTGCATAAATTAAAGTACATAATGCATTTACACAGATCTTCCTTCAAAATATTCTTTATTATCTTCAAACCTTAACAATTACAATCCTTCTTACCCTGTGCACATAGTTGCAGGGGCCTATGCACACAGCTGCAGACTTACAAAAGTCTCCACGCAAATAGCTGCAATGCAAGTACATAGATCTTCCTTCAAAATATTCTTTATTATCTTCAAATCCTAACAATTACAATCCTTCTTACCCTATGCACATAGTTGTAGGGGCCTATGCACACAGCTGCAGACTTAGAAAAGTCTCCATGCAAACAGCTGCAAGAGCCTTCCCCTTCGCTATAATACACAAATATATGACAATTATAGGCCCAAAAATGTCAAAACATATCCATCAATTGTTTCCTTTGACTTACTAAGACAACCCTTTATATATCCTTTTTTTTACAATACCATGGTCCGAAAACCATGGGCGGAGCTCAAAACATACAAATTAATCCCATCCTTTTACAAAATAAGGGGCTTTGACCCACCCTAAAGCCTCTGACTCCTAAAATATTGCATGAACTGCATTCCGCTTCTCAAAATGCGGGTTCTTTACAAAATTTTGCCAAAACTTTGACCTAGGGGGACCCTACCCAACACACATGCACAAAAACCATAATTTATTTCACAATAAAAATATTTTTTTCTTTTTCTAATTGAAGCTAAAAACTAAAAGGCTATAATTAGTTTTGAGATATATCTATACCCTCTATTCTCACGAATACTAAAAGTATTTCCATAGAAATTAAATTAAGGTTTTAATAAAATTAACAATCAGAATACTTTTATATTTAAAGATGTGAAATTTACATAATACAATAAGTATTAGTAAGGACCAACATAGATCCATCTTAACTAAGCATCTAAGCAATTACAACAAGAAAAGTGAAGGGAGGAGAGAGGGAGGGGGAGAGAAGGAGGGAGATAGTGACAAAGTTTTAGGGCGAAGGGAGAGAGAGAAAGAGAGAGAGGGAGAGTGATGGGGGGAGACAGAGAGAGGTAGGTGGGAGAGAGAGAGAGAGAGAGAGATGGAGTTGGAAAGGGAGGGAGAGGGAGGAAATAACAAAGACATAGAGAGATAGAGGTGGAGAGAGAGAGGGAGGGGAAAGGGAGAGATGGAGAGAGAGTGAGGGAGATAGGAGAGGAGGGAAGAGAGAGAAGATGAGGGGAGAGAGATAGGGAGAGAAGGGAGAGAGAGCGGGGGCGTAAAGATGGAGGGGAGAGAGAGAAGTGGAGAGGGAGGGAGATAGTGACATATTTGGAGAGATAGAGACAAAGAGTTATGGGGGGTGAGACAATGAAATGTGGGAGAGAAAGGGAGAGATAGGACTCAAGAAATAGAAAAGAGAGATGGAGCTAGACAAGGAGAGAGAGGGAATGAAGAAGAAAGACATAGATGGAGAAAGGTAGAGAGAGAGAATGAGTGACAAGGGAGTGATAGGGAGAGAGTGAGGGAGAGAGGAGAGTGGGGGGGAAGATATAGAAGGAGAGAGAGAAGTAGAGAAGGGAAAGAGAGAGAGAGAGGTAGTGAGGAAGAGAGAGGAGAGAGAGAGAGAGAGAGAGAGAGAGAGAGAGAGAGAGAGAGAGGGAATAAGAAAGAGACACATAGATACAAATATAGATATTATATATTATTATATAACCATCCTATATCCATCTTAACTTGGATCTATCAAGCACCAAGAGGGATAAAATCTCTTAAGGTGCAAACCTTTCCTCAATTTTTTCACTCAAAAAAGAGGATTTCACCTCGAGAGATTGGATCCCTTTCGATGCTTGATAGATCCAGTTTGAGATGGATCTAGGCTGGTCTTATTCAATATAATAAGTTGAATCAACATGGATTATGCCACTAAGTAGACATTTTTTGTCAGTCAACTACGTAGGCTTAAGGTTCAATACATGATTTCCAATTAAGACATTCCAAAGAAACTTCACGAGTTCAAGAAATGAAGCATGTGCACACTTGGAGCTTCTAAGCATATTTGCTTCCATCCTTTCTCAATCAACAAATTTGAGGGTTCTTTTTTTGGTCGCATGATGTAAGAAGCCACATAATGAGTAGAAATAATATGAAACCAATAATAATTTTGGATAAACACTATCTCAGTATGATAAAAAACACCAACATTGACATTAATAACCTTACTCTCCCAACACTAGCCATCATCCCAACCTAACAAATAAGATGAAGGTTCATGTTTTACCTCAAGATGCCATGCACTAGGTAAAACTTCCTCAAATAAGAAGTTACTACTCTCATTTGTTAAACTTAAATATTTTAACTTCTCTGAAACCTTGACAACTAGAAAAGTAAGTGTAATATAAATCGAGGAGCCACACCCTTTGTTGCACATCACCAATTTATAAACTTGAAGTGATCCTTCTCAACCTAGATTGTGTAGTGTGTGAATGTTACCTGATTAATTTTGTAATATTCTTGGACATTTTTTTGTATCTCTTTCTCATCTATCAACTAATATCTTCACACATTCAATGCTACACCTTGAAAAGTCATGACACATCCTCCAACTAAGAAACTTGTGACCTGAAATGGCTGAGATATAGTAACATGATTGTGCTCAACCAGAACATCCGTCAATAGATGTGAAACATCAAATATTTCATTCACACCCTTGTAGAACAACAACAACATGTTTTTTCAAAATGGAATAAATTTAAAAGTAAATTTCCCATTTGCATAAGATATTGCATGACAAATCACTTGATTTGGCCAAGGATCTACTCCAAAACCCTTATGGAAATTCAAATCATGGACATCATCTAAATAAAGATTTAGATGAACACTTAAAATAGGGTTACTCTTATCATCTATCTTATACACCACATCTCTCCAAGAACTATCAACACATCGTTCCATATGCTTCACAATCACCAAAATAGGTATCTTTGCAACATCAACCCTGTCATGCCAATTCTTTAGGTATTTTGATGTCACAAGACATCCCCCTAGATATCTTGCATTTATCATGTGAGGAGCCAGCAGTTTTAGCATTATAACCCTATTCACCACTCTAGTATATTAAGAGAGACCTAAGTTCAACTTTCCTCAGTTGTTGGTTAAAATGCATCCCCTTTCACCTTTTATTTTACTTATGTGAGATGTATTCCATGTTAAAAGGGTGCCATTACATGATTGAGTTATTTCTCATAAATATTTTGTCAAAACTTTATAATGATGAGATAATTATTATTTCATAGTTGAGATAATTTTGAAAAAAGTTTCTAGAGTTTGTCATTCCAAAAGAGATAAACTTAACCCACTTGTGTATGAGTTGGCTAGGGGTCCATTATTGTAGAGCTTTCATAACTTCTCAAACCCCTAGGTGTCTTGATACATTGTCCTAGATGATAGAATGAACCTATATAATCTCACCAAGAGGAAAGGGGGGGGGAGAGTATTGATTAGGGATTAATGCACAGTGTATGGAGAATGAAGGAACCCTCAAGGGTCTTCCAGGGACCCTTGGTAGACTATAAGATTATTTGCAGCTGTCACAAAGTTACCTGCATATCCATATTCAATAACTAACTATCAAAGCAAGACGGATTCATTACCTTGAGTCTCTGTGTAGAGTTGCTGGAGAGCGCAATGCAGCTAGGTGGAAGTCCCCTGAGCCTGCTCCAGATCAAGTCCTGCACATAGAGGAGACAAGCGTAATCACAACATAAAACCTTGACAATTAATGTATGAATATACAAAAGACATCTAGTTGTACATAACTAAGCTACTCATGCTAAAAGACATTGAATAAACATATAAATGAATTATAGTACCAACACCACAGAGTAGACATTACAACTGTAGTTCTATATTAATGTTGAAAGAGTGATTACAACCATTGATTGCATCAACCTTCCCTTACCCCTCTAGCTCCTCTCTCTCTCTCTCCCTTCTTACCAACTTCTTATGCTTAGGACTAAGACTCTGCTTGACAATCAAGTAAGCTATCCTTTCAAATGACCTGACCCCTTTCACAATAGACGTAACTCTACTTATGTAGCATGTGAGGTTAGGGTTTCCAAGTTTCTCCATGAGTTTCCTTAGCTAAAAGCAATGATGTTGCCATTATTTTGAGCTCTTTCCCATCTGCCTACTTTATTAGGATTATAAATCCCCCAAATAGGTCAAACTTTGATGTTTCCTTGCTTTTTTAAGTTGATTTAGGAGAGAATATAGGGATATTTCTTAGTCGATTCACTCCTTTGACCCTTAGATCCTCATTAGGGTTTACTAACGCTGTCCCCGAGGTAACAAATTGAGTTACTTGGGTCACTAACACTCCCTTAGGCTTGTATATAAGCTTTATAAAGTAGGTTGTCCATGTATAGGTAGCGTTAGCTTGGAAACAAGGCTTGTGAACTTGGTCATTGCTTCAGTCATCATGTATTTCCCCTTTGAGCTGATGACGAGGTCATTTTATTGTATAACAGATGCCCCCCTAAAGTGTGAGATCAGAGGCTATGACGATGGCTGAAATGCTTTACTTAAATGTTTTTTTCCTTCTTTGAAAAAAAGAGAGAGAGCATCGGAGCTTCAGGCAGTACGGGAAACCTGATACAACACATATATAAAACAACTGAAATCATGTCCTAAGTCGGGCATCCCCACGCTTAGTAGCTATGTCAAAGTGATTTTCTCAATGAAGAGATATGACAAGTCTGGTCTTCAATAAGCACAATGTGGATCCGGTTTCATAATAAGATCATTCTGATGAGTTATCTCCAAAAAAAAATATACACAACTTGGTAGAGGAAACAAGGCTGAGTGATGCAAGCCTCTACCCAAGGTCTTGATTTCCACTTCATTGAACAGCATAGATCGATGCATGTGAATATATGCGTTGATGTTGAACATGCATGAAATTGTCTGATTACCAATCAATAATGGAGACCGTTAACGGATGCGAGGAAGGCCACCAATAATGGTGATGGTCTCCAAGATGCATAGTACAATCTAGCGAGTGTGAAAAATGTTTTTGTCATCAAACACTCATAGAATCGCTTAACCAGGAGCCAATAATGAGAACCCCTGATCAAACACAAGGTGACTTGCCACTTATTTTTACAAGTACCAAGGCATTGAATGTGTTTCTGGGTTTTCTTCCTAGATAGAGTGTTGAAGTCGATAGGAAGAGACCTATCAAAAGGTAGGAAATAATGTGTCCTACTTCAATTGACACGAAATGGGACAAGAATGATTTGTTTTTTGAGTAATCTTTGAGCATTGGGTCAAAACGATAGAGGGCATGATGAAAGAATATGCTTTATGGGTTGATGGAGGAAATAAAAGGTTATCCCTTGAACAATAGAAGGCATGACAACGGTTTTAACCATGCATCACTAGACTCATGAACACTAAAGACTATTAGGATACAGAGATGCAAGAACATCGAGGTATTTAGGCTAAACTCATAGGATGGTAAGATTCATATTGAGAGGTCGTCACAAGGAAGTTTTATCTGAGGGAGTGTCATGTTCAAGGGAACGACTGCTGCCAAACCACGCATTCAAATACTGAACACAGTTGTATTGTCTACTTTCCCTATCTAATTAGTTTAGTGAGTCCAGACGGGTAAACTCATCAATCTTTTCATATTTTAAGAGTCTGAAAAGGATTACAAAAAGACTGACTCTACGCCCTATCTGATTAGTTTAATGAGTCCAGACATGCAAACTCGTTGATCTTTTCATGTTTTAAGAGTATGAAAAGGATCGTAAAAAGAGTGACTCTACATCTTGTTTGTGTAATGTAATGAGTCCAGACAAGACAACTCGGTGGTCTTTTCATATTTAGAGAGTTTGAAAAGATCGTAAAGAATGACTCCAAGGTGGTCCCTTTATCGTAGTTTTTAACCGGGTGCGACATAAGTTTAATAGTATACCCGGATCGGTTACTTTTCCGTGAGTTAATCTACTGAGTCTAGATAGAGAGAAACCTAGGCTCAATAGATGTTGACCTCATTTTGTTGCAAGTATGAGGAGATGGACTAAACTCGATATTCGTCGTGAATTTTTAATGAGTCACGCGAAGACAAACTCAATACCTTCATCGAATTTTAATGAGTCAAATGAAGAAAACTCAAGGTATCTTTTTCGGTTTAGTGAGCAAGGAAAAATAGGTAAAATAACTGCTCATTCCTTCTTCGTAGATTTAACAAACCTGAAGAAGGGAAAAACTTGGGGATTTTTCGATTTAAGAGCGAGAAATGGTCCCAAAAAAGCAAGTGCTCTTGTTGTTGCCGTAGATTTTTAACGAGCCCAGTGACAAAAACTCAGGATTTTTTGGTTTAACGAGCGAGAAAATTACCTAAAATAATGCTTGGGTCATCTTCATAAGGTTTTAACAAGCCTGAAGAACAAACTCAGGATTTTTTCAATTTTATGAGCAAGAAAAAAGCACCTAAAATGAATGCTCTAATGATATTTTTCAGTTTAATGAGCTAGGAAAAGAGTGAAAAAGAGTTGCTCGGACTATCATCGTATGTGTTTAACGAGACCAAAGATGAAAAACTCAGGGATTTTTCAATTTAAGAGCGAGAAACTATCTCGTAAAAGAAAGCATTCATAGTTTCTTTGTAGTAGTTTAATAAGCCCAAAGGAGGAGACTCAAGGTTTTTCAGATTAACGAGCCAGAAAAATACCATAAAAAGAATGCTCGATCATCTTCATGGTATTTTAATGAGCCTAAAGAAGGAGACTCAGGGATTTTTCATATTAACGAGCAAGAAAAATACCATAAAAAGAATGCTCGATCTTCTACGTGGTAGTTTAACAAGCCCAAAGAAGAAGAATCGAGGTTTTTTTGGATTAACAAGCAAGAAAAATATCATAAAAAGAATGGTTGACACTTCTTGATCTCATACTTGACAATAGAAGGGTCCATTCCATGCATTTCCTCATAAGACCAAGGGAAAACATTGCAGAAGTCCTTAAAAGGGTAGGTGAAGCTAGTAATTTCCTCAGGATTGCAATTGGCTCCAATCTGTATATTTTCCACGATGCCTGTCTTGACAGAAATATCGATGAGCAATTTTTTTGAATGATTTCCCATGTTTCCTTTCGAGTCAAAATTTTGGATAGTCATGTAAGGTGAGGAAATGATTTCTGGGGTGTCAAATGACAGAATTTGAAGAGGCAACATGTCCAAATCAGATATCGAAACACAATGGTGTGAATCCTCCCAAGGTCGCTCTTCTAAACTCCTGATCTCTCTAATAGCTTCGTCTAAAGGTAGGACTTGATTGAGGGGATCGAAAGAAGGAGCAGTTATGGGAGGGGTAGTGGTACCGTTGGCCGTGACCAAAGTGACCAGAGACTCAGATGCAGATTGAATGGCTTGGTAGGCCAATTCAGCTAGTGACAGTGGCATTTGTTCTCCATAAGTGTTAATGTCTGAAGGGACCAGTAGGATCCAAGGATTGGTCGGTTCATGAGGAATGGATGAAACCATATTGACCATCTGTGGAATTGCTAGTGGCAGAAGAGGGAAACAACCCATTAGGGAAGAGCCCTTCAGTAGACCGGTACTGATACTGACGTAAGAGTCAAGTACACCACCCACTAAGGGTACAGAGCTGCTTGGTGACGGGGAATAATCAGGGGTGCAAAAGGATAGTTGGTCCATTGTGACTACCTTTCCTTCTAATGGAAATAGGATGATGTGAAAGACAGTAGACACAACATCCATCATGGCATAAGTTCAACTACGACCCAGCAAGAGATTATAGTTGAGCTTTTTATCTACGACTTCGATGTCCACCGTTACCATTTTCCTATACAAGGTGATGGGGTAGCTAGCTAGGTAACCTTTTGCAATGAAAGTGTGGCCATCAAAAGCTTTAAGGGAATTCAACGGTGGGGATAGGGTTGGAGAACCCAAAGCAAGCCAACATGAAGCCGACATTACGCAGGTAGAAGCACCTTCATCAATGACAGTTCTATGTATACCTTTACCTTTTGAAAAGATTTGCACCTAAAATGCAAGCTGGTCAGAAAGGGGAGGTTTACACTTTTCCATGTCGAAAATTGCAAGCATGGAATCCTGTGGGTTGATACCACCAATGGCCGAAAGCAAATCTTTCCTTTGTGCTGGGCATGTTTGTAATACTTCAAGCATCGACATAGCCAACAGCTCTTGCGCCAAGTCTTCTACAATGCTATAGTTTTGGGCGGCACATGCAGATGTATTGTGCATTGTGAGTTGAAGTGCCCCTTTAGGGGGGTGAACCACAAGGTTAGCAACCAGCCTTTCGATATGAATATCGTTAGGTGGTGGTGGGTTTTGACTTGAGGAGGGTTCCTCTGCATGAGTGACAGAAGATCCATAAGATTTGGCTCTGGTCTATAGATCTATTGTTTCATAGGTGTAAATGGTAGAGGGTCCTTCACCAGCTGAAGGACGTTGCGAACCACCAATGCCCCCTTGCGGGGGTTGGGGTTGGTTTGCCATAAGGTTTTGCTTTTGCTGAGCGAGGAAAGGATTATTCAGGACAGCAAGGGTCCTGCCAATATCCTTTTTAGCAATGAAATTTGTGCATTCCTGAAGACGCGGACAGTGATAGGTCATGTGGTCTTCGGCACAGTTTTTACAAGGTAATTTGGTGGTATAATCCTTTCCATCATCGGGGGGCACAATAGCCTTCTGCTTTGGGTTTTGCTACTTTGTTGAATGCTCTTCAGAAGGAGTGATATTTTTCTTATTCTTCTTGTTCTTACCACCGGGTTTTTACATAGACTTCACAAACCTTATTGTGGTGTTAGGAAGAGTAGTTGATTTGGTAGAGGGGTCCATTTACATCTGGGCAATGTGACCGCTGAGCTGTTTTATAGAAACCCCGGAGGTTGCACCGGTAATCCCATCGGTGTGCTCTCCGGGTTGCTTAGTATCGGGAGCATTGGAGTTGTGAGGGGCATTGGGGATTACGTCGTATAGAGAACTAGACTATGAATATATCATATCTAAGTGTTGGGCACGACGTATGGATTGGTCTTTTATGACCACACCACCTAAGGAGACATCCTTAGCGATTTGGGGGAGTAGAGACTTGCATAACCGATCCGCTAAGAGATAGTCTGGGAGGGGAGATTTGACTAACCTCCGCATACATCTCCTTTCATGTATATGATCAGAGATGTGGGTGGCGGTATCCTAATGTAATGAAGTGAGGAGTTTCATACCAATTTCATAGTGGATGGGTAGCTGGAAGTGCTTTAAGAATTCCATCGCTAGAGAGTCAAAGGTATTGACTGACACACGTGGTAACTCAATGTAGCACTTGGTTGTGTTGCCAGTAAGGGTTCGGGGAAAAAACGTAACCAGATACTATCATCCACCATGGAGTTAGAAGCACTCCATAGATTAAAGGTGGTGATGTCAGTACCCAGATCCTCCCCTTGTTTCCCGTTGAACTTAGGGATGTCGATAGGTATTTTATGTGAGATTGGTGACTAGAGTAAGTTATGATAGATGGGGTCATTTGTAAGTTTGTACAAGTCAGGGATATCAAGCGTTTCCAAGAAAGGCAGAGTGTGTGATGCCCCCCAAATAAAACCAAGGCGATGACATATGACTTGAGGATCCTTGTGGTCCTCCCATCGTGTTGTTCCCAATATTATGCACAGGTTGTGTGGTATAGTAGGTACCTTGGGGTATGGTATTGTAATGTGGATTTCCATAGGGATTGTTAGGCTGGGGGATAGAGTTTTCCCCCGGATAAGCAGTGCCCCCTTGACTCATTTGAGGTTGTGAGTAGGGTGCCCCCATGGATTGATAGGGACCTCCTTGAGGATTCCCACTCGCCACAAAATTAACCATAAGTCCTTGACTAGCATAAGGAGTGTTCATGTCAATCAATGACTAACCATGCATGCCTAAAAATAGAGGGGGAACTGTTACGTTCCTGGCTGGTATCTGCATATTGGGAGTGCCCCCAGATACTTGAATCAGGGGGTTAGAACTATACAATGGATGCCAACCATATTGTTGGTTGAAGGGACCCGCGCTAATTGTGTTATATTGAGTGTTATAAGGAGCGTTGTATGTAGCACTTGTCAAAGGTATAGGGTTTGACACTAAAGGGGCAGAACTCATAATAGACTAGGTTCCACTCGTGGAGGGTGTCATGTTAGGGATTGAACCTGTGACAAATGGGATAGCAGGGTTCGCCATCAAAGTTGTGGTATTGACTGTCGACTGGGAAAGTGGTGGGGGACCAAAAGTGTCCAAGAAGTCCCATGACCCGTTAGTCATCAACGGGATGGGTGGAAGTGTTCCAACTGAAGACGGAGGTATAGATGCAACAAAAACCAAGAGTTGGCCCAATGGATTCGTTATTGGAGGGTTGTATGGAGGAAGAAATCCTGCAATAGAGAAATCCTCCGGTAAGCTTGAATCATCAAATGTCCAAATTGATTCTGTGTGAGATCTTGGAGACTGATTTCCTGATGACAGGGAATCCAGTTCACTGGAGCTCGGTGGATCCTCCACAGTGAGTGGGGGAAGTCCTAAAAATCATCTAGATTGATGAAGAGAGTCGAATGTAGCCACAGTGGTCGATAATTTTTATCAATAAATTTTACAGCAATGTTTATTAAAGTCTCAACGATAACACTCTGGCACCTAAAAAATAAAAAATTCACTAAGTAAATCAATCAGCAAGCAGAGAGAAATGACCCTATCTGATAAGCACCGATCACTAGACATGAAACCCAGTATCACAATGAATAACAGAGAGAGTTGGCCAAATGTATAGTTACAATTACTCTAGAGCTTTGCCCAAACTTCAGATTGAGGGGCCAAATACTCTCCTGAAGACGAGCACCCTCCCAAAAACTGAAGACAGAGTGGGTCCGTCTATGTTAGGTACCAGGGAAGCCCACCCCAGTCACCTTGTGTTAGTCCCTAAAAGTATGGCCACTAAGGATACCTCGGATCATAAACACTACTTGGGGGTTTTTATAGTCGAAGACAGTACGCTATGTGGACAGGATACCCGAGTCCCCGACCTAGCTCCGATATCCCCTAAGGGATCCCTGATACACAGAATATCCAAAGGAGATGCAAGAAAAGGCAGGCTATCTTCACTTACAGTCTGATGTTGTCTCGTATTTAGCTCTGATTTTATTGGAGTGGTCCCGTAGTATGACTACAGAAGGATTTCTCTCTTTAATGACACTAGTTTTGGTGTAGGATCTTGGGCAGTTTACTCAAACTGCCTATCCCAAGATCCTAGCCTAAACTAATGTATGTTTACTCTAGAAAGAGTTCCTGATTGATTTTAGGTAGATTTAAAATGTACATTGTTAGAGTCTTCGGTAGGGGTGTTGATGTATAATATTTTATGGGACTCTGACTCAAATCATACAAAGACAATGCTTGTAAATTTTCAATTTCGATGAATAAGTTGTTTTTACAAAGGGAGAGTCATTCATACTAGCCTAAACTAATGTATGTTTACTCTAGAAAGAGTTCTTGACTGATTTTAGGTAGATTTTAAGTGTACATTGTTAGAGTCTTCGGTAGGGGTGTTGACGTATGAGATTTTATGGGACTCTCACTCAAATCATACAAAGACAATGCTTGTAAATTTTCAATTTCGATAAATAAGTTGTTTTTACAAAGGGAGGGTCATTCATACATCAATATTCATTCCATGCATCCTTTTCATTACAACACTAGCATAACTGACAGAAATTTTCATTGCTCACTAACAACTACTGAAACCAAATAATGCAGAACTTAACCAACTAAGAAAAAAATAATAAAAAATTTTGACTTTTTCTTTTATGAAAATATAAACTTTTAAGAATAAAAGTTATTTTCTTAAAAAAAAAAATCTTTCAGGACATAGATTAGTCAAACAAAACATAGCAAAAGATCCCTTATTAGTCTAGAAGCAAGTTTCCCAACCCTTTGAGGTCACATACATGTTGTATATCAAAAAATGGGTGACTAACGCTCTGTGCTAGAGGCCACAGAGAGTTATTGGAAGCACTAACACTATGTTTGTGCAGCCACAGAGCCTTATAAAGTTTTGTTTACACTGCTAACCTACGTTAGTGAGGGAAAAAACTTCAAAAAAGGGTTGTGGGGTTCAGATCCAAGGCTAAGTAATGAAAGAAGAGTGCTACAAGGTCCTGAGGGGTCAGAAAAGGAATGAAGAAGTACAGGAAGGTCTAGAAGGAGGAGGAAACTAGGAACTTTCTGGGAAACCTGGGAACTAAAGTGTAGTCCCTAGCAGAGTCGCCAATTCTTCTATAGGGATTAATACATGGTGTATGGAGAATGAAGGAAGCCTCAAGGGTCTTCCTAGACCCTTGGCAAACTGTAATATTATCTGTAGCTGTCACAAAATTACATGCATGTCCATATTCAATAACTAACTATCAAATTAAGATGGATTCTTTACCTCGAGTCTCCATGTAGAGTTGTTGGAGAGCGCAATGAAGCTAGGTGTAAGTACCTTGAGCCAACTCCAAATCAAGTCCTGCACATATAAGAGACAAGTGTAATCACAACATAAAACCTTGACAATTAATGTATGAATATACAAAAGACATCTAGTTGTACATAACTAAGCTACTCATGCTAAAAGACATTGAATAAATATATAAATGAATTATAGTACCGACGCCACAGAGTAGACAGTACAACTGCAATTCTATATTAATGTTGAAAGAGTGATTACAACCATCAGTTGCATCAGCCTTCCCTTACCCCTCCATCTCCTCTCTCTCTCTCCCTTCTTGCCAACTTCTTATGCTTAGGTCTGAGACTCTGCTCAACAATCAAGTAAGCTATCCTTTCAAATGATCTAACCCCTTTCACAATCGTCGTAGCTTTGCTTATGTAGCATGTGAGGTTAGGGTTGTCAAGTTTCTCCATTAGTTTCCTTAGGTAAAAGAAATGATGTTGCCATTCTTTTGAGCTCTTTCCCATTTGCCTACTTCATTAGGATTAGAAATCCCTCAAATAGGTCAAACTTTGATGTTTCCTTGCTTTTCTGAGTTGATTTAGGAGAGAATGTGGGGATATTTCTTAGTCAATTCACTCGTTTGACCCTGAGATCCTCATTAGGGTTTACTAACGTTTCCCCTGAGGTAACAAGTAGAGTTACTTAGGTCACTAACACTCCCTTAGGCTTGTAGAGAAGCTTTATAAAGCAGGTTGTCAGTTTATAGGCAGCGTTAGCTTGGAAACAAAGCTTGTGAACTTGGTCATTGCTTTAGTCATCATATTTTTCCCCTCTGAGCTGATGAGGAGGTCATTTTATTGTATAACAAGCATCCATATTACAACATGGGAGCTATGTTGTATTACGACATGGAATCCAAGTTGCAAGTTGGAGGAGAGGAGCTTATTGTTTGGAGGTATACATTTCTTGTACTCTCATTTTGGATTAACAAATCTACATGTTCCTTTCCTGTATATGCAATATTAATTATATTTTGCACTGGTGCATGCTATTTTTGAACTAATAAGACCTATGCAGAAGGCTTTTGTTGGTTTTTTTGGTTTTGCATGTGTTCAAGGTCCTTCTTATTGTAAGAAGAATAAGGATCTTCAAGTGGAAGCATGGTTTTCTTGGCATCAGACTCAAAAGACTACACCAACCTGTGAGGGTTACAAGGATTCATTATTCATCCATTCCTTTACATCCTATTGCATGAGTGTTGAATGTATTTTCTTGTGTAGATAAGAATAAAGGGTTAGGCTTGTTGATTTTCTTATCGTCACACACTCACATCTCGGAGAATCATTCTCTGATCTACAGGGTTAAAAATAGCTTGATTCTCATGCCAAATTTTCTCGTAATGGATCTGGTGACTCCATTGGGAAGTCAACCCTAGATATATTATATCTCCTCTTCGTATTTGCATTTTTTATCTCCTATTGCTTCCATTGAATTCTCTATGCCTATATGGTTTAATTTGGATCCCCATTAGTTTTATTTACTTCAAATCTAAAGAGATTTTAAATATAAATTCTTATTTTTATTTTTTACATGAGGGAATAATAGATCATGGGTTTCAAATTGAATTCTGGACTTTTATGTACATAAATTTATTGAGTTAACCACAAATCTCAATTCCTCTCAAAATTTCACCCAAAAAAAAACACTGAAAACAGACTCTAGATGAGGAAGTTATGGCCAATTAAACATAAGCTAGTCGATTTTTCTCCATTTTCACCATCTTGCAGAGCCTTATAGAGTGAAGATTCCTATCTTCTTTTGGTATTGGTTAAACTCAAAGTTAATATTTTTCTAGGTTACTAACTTTGTCATAGCGAAGACAACCCAAGATTAGGTTTTTTTAGACCTTCTTTTCCAGAACTAGATCTGATCTTTCAGATATGATCCTTCCTTGTCCTCCTGAGTGTTGAACTTTTGATACTCTCTTTCAGATTTGATATTTTTCTTCTAATTTGTTCTCTTTTGAGTGCTAAGCTTCTTCCTTAAACCTTTTTTGTTAGGATTTTAACTCTAGTGTCTTGAATCAACTTTAAAGCTTTTGGATCTATGTATCAGTATTGTTACCAGCTGCAAATCTTGTCAGATTTGATCTCACTCCTTATTTGTGAAGTTGATCCACTTATTTGCCAATTTTTTAGGATTTCTTTGATGCATTTCTTGTGATTTTTTGGGGGGTTATTTTCCTTAAAAATTGGATCTATTTTTTAGATTTGTCTTTGTTTCTTTGTCTACAATACTAGTCCAGTTTCAGACCTCTATTTAATTGTTGCACTTTGTTTTGTTTTTTTTTTTACTCCTTGTTGAGTTTCTTACCCAATTCAAGTCATTGTTTTGCTTATTGTTGCTTGAATTTGGTGGTGTTTTTTTTTCAATTGGTTGTGGCTATGAAATTTGTGACTTGAAAATTTGATTTAGGTGCATTTTTTTTGTTCTTTGTTTCAGATTCACATTTTTTCACTCCCATTCAATATTTTTTAGTCTTTCTGGTTATTAGGGCTTGGTTTTGTCCATGTAGAACATTGTCTCTCATTGAGACATTGAGCTAAAGCCCTAGATTGTTTGCATTGCTTCCCGCTTTCCACTTTTGACCTTTCTTGTTAATTTTCTTGAGAGCTTTTGATTGGCATTGACTCCAAGTTTTGACGCTTTTTGAGTGCTTTGTGTTCTAGCTTGGGGACCTTTTTGGCCTCTTTTCAGATTTTGTTTTTTGAATCTTCTTTTGGGTATGGATTTTTATAGATTTGGGGGTTTCATTTTAGGATAAGTGAGAAGTGAATTTCATAGGCATTTTTTTCTTTAGAAAACTGAAAAGATGCTTACCCTATTGTATTTGGCTTTCATCAAATTGAAAAGAGAATTGTGCATATAACTGCATTAGGGTGTTACTAACAATAGTCCATCACACCATTTGTGTTCCACATCACTACCCATCTGAGTAAATAACAACCAGTAAAATAAATTATCTAATAAAATTCACTAGACTCATATTTTATTTTTATTGGTAGTACACCAACATTAGCTTAGGCTAGGGTTTTGGAGCTAGGTGTGTGAGTAAAATGCTCCAAGACCATAAAACCAACCTAACAGCCTGCTATTGGGAGATTAAAAAATTATCCATAATCCCACGGTTAAAATCAGAGCACAACAAAAAATCGTTTGGGAGGTAGTTAGGCTTAGGTCATAGTGTAAGCGGTTCTCCTCAAGGCTACCCAACAACTCGTGGTAGGGAATCCCGTGTCGATGACTAACTGCCGAGAATGCTAAGATTTGTGTGCCCCCATGGGACAAAGGTAACTTAGTGGTTGTTCCTAAGAAAAACACCTTATTAGTGTTGGTTGTGGGAAACAACCATCCCTCTACCTTACCTTCCCCTCAAGTGCTTTTCTTATGGAGTTGAGATCTCGTAGGTATGAAGTTGTTTGTAAGGCCATCAAAAACATTATACTAGGACTAGTTTGCATGTGACTACTTTTTATGGCTTTTCTAATGTTTGTTGTTTGGTCTAAGTCAGTAGTTTGGCCTTAGGGGTGTCTATACTAACTTGATTTGGTTAACACACATTTATTCACCCAGGTTGAACCCAGTCGTCATCAGTGACGTAGAATTCGAGGTCTACTTCTTAAGTGAGGTGAATTTTTGAATCCTTCTCGTAGGATTCATATTGTTACTTAAGACCCAAACCAACATCTAGTTGTGGAATATATTCCTAGTCCTCCTGGTAGTGACTTGATATCTTATATCGAGACACTTGTGGATGATTTTGTCTCTCCTGCTAATACACCTTTGGCTGAACCATTAGGACCAAAGTTATTGTGGTTGAATCTAGATGGTTCGACACCTGCCTATGTCAATAGTCCTTTTCTTTCACTACCTATGGAGGAGGTCAATTCTCCTTTACCCTTTGTATCTGCCCTTTTGGCTATTATGATACCATTAACACCACTGAGTGTGGTCGGATCTACTCCTCTATCAATACCTCTCACGTCATCATGGGGCATACCACAAGTCAATTTTTGATTCCATCGGTTTCCCTAGTGTCTTGTGCCCATTCCTTCATCTATTCTAGCCATGGGTGTAAACCCTAGATAGCCTATATGATAGGGAATCTTTACTCGTAGTTTTTCTCATCCTATTGTCCCTGTTCCTCATATGGGCATAGTCACATTTGGTAATGTGTGGCGGGGATCATCTATTGCTCCTAGCTAGCCTGGGGGCAACCTTGCTTTTATTATTTCCCAAGCTTGGCATAGTTCATTATTTAGAGGGGTGACTTCCTCTAGTACTTTTCTTGGAGGGGCTAGTTTACATGGGGGCAATCGTGCCACTAACACCATGATTCTTGTGAATTACCCTCCCTATGTTGGTGTTTTTGTGCACAAAGGTCCTTATTTTTATGTTGGGTACAACCTCACTAGAATCTATTCTCTTTGGGGTCTTTTTCTCTCTGGGGGAATTTACCCTAGGGGGGAAACACCTTACACCAGTTATATTTTACCATAACCTCGATTTAATGGAATGCATTATAACCATGGTATAGATATTGTTACTCGAAACCAAGGTTGATCCTGGTAGATATTTGTGGTAACACACCTATTCCACCTAGACCCTCCAATCAATTTCATATGTTTCCTTTTTTATTTCATCATTTACTATTTTTAGCAGTATTTCGGGTCTTGAACTTCCGAGCAATTTTGACCCCCTAAACAACGTTTTTTTGAGGTCTATTGTAGGCCCATAATTGTAGGCAGGGGCCTATGGAAAAGCATGTAGTACCTATAGAGACCTTTCCAACAAGGTTTTGTACGTGCCAAACGAAGATAATATGACCAAGTTACGACCTCGGGAAGTTGGTTGCCCAACTAACCCCATTAAGGCCCACAAAATCTTGGTGTTACATCTCTTGGGGTTAGGCTTTTGGTTGTTTAGGTTTTTCTCATGTTTTTCAATAATAAATAGGCCCTTGAGCCTCATTGTAACATAGTTCAGTTGGCATGTAGCCACCACATCTCTTCTCAAAGATAAGCTACCATCGCTCGAGCTATCTTATTTCCATTTTGTTTGTAATCATAGTTCATTATTTTTCTATTAATGAAATGAAGTGTTTTTCTACTGCATCTCTATAATTATGATTATATCTATAATTTTTTGCGTTCCTTTTTAAGTTCGGATCAAGGGTATGGGGGGACCTCATGGTTTGTTAGGGGGTTCTTCCTCCTATGACCCATTCAGTCAACAACATAATCCTTTGCTATCTTCTCTTGATCTTCTCAATTTACTTAAGCTAAACTAATGACCCCATCCATCATGATCCTTGGTGGTCACCCATGCCTATAAGGTTACCATATGATATCCCTAAGTTTGAAGGGAAGCCTAGAGAGAACCCATCAACACATATCACCACCTACAGTCTTTGGTGCTCATCAAACTCTTTGGTGGATGATTCAATTAGATTGGGTTTGTTTCAACGAACCTTGACTGGGGATGATGGTAAATGGTATATTGAATTAGACACGACATATTTTAGTGACTTTTCTTCTTTGGATATGACATTTTTGGCCCATTTTCAATTACCTATGAGATACAACATCGATTCTGACCTCTTGTCCAACTTTAAGCAAGACAAGTCCAATACTCTAATCTATGATCATATTCATGAGTGGTAATGACATAAGAGGTTTGTTCGAATGAAGCTCCCCAATGAGATTCTTTATAAATGTTTCATTTGATCGTTGTTACCTCCCATAGCCAGGGATGTGTCTATGTTCAGGGTTTTTACTGAGGAACAAACTATCTTAGCTTCATAACAACTATATTTGATTTACTCTTAGTCGGGCATGACGTAATTCCTAATGCTCCACGCCCTTCTACCGAACCACCCAAACCTATCCAGGGACCACACTTTGATGGTGTGATTGGTTCTGTATTCGACTCTATGAGCCAATTTTATGCCTAACTAGGGAAATTTATTTTTACATTGCAAGCCCCAGTAAGTGCATTTGGTTTTGAAAAGGCACCCTCTTCTGAGCAACTTGTTTATGTTCTCATAGTGAAGTCCAAAACACCCACAAACACTCATCAACTTGGTAGTAAAAAGAAAAAAATAAAAATAAAAATAATAAACTTGCTGATGAGACTTAACCAAAGCCATCTAATCAGGGTGGGGGCACAAGTGAATGATGTTGTAACATCAAGTTCCCTTGTAATATTTTTCTAGGTGAGCATTTGACTCATGAGCACCCTCGAACAGATGAAGTCCACTAGCTTCTTGCACCACCACATGCTACTCACAAGCTATTTGTCTTGACTCTTCCATTCCCTACACAACCTCAACAACAAATGATTTCCCAAGCTCCTCAACCTCCGCAAGGGGGCAATGAGGGGCCATATTTTCATCCTTCCAATAATACGTCTTTTCTTATGTGCCAAGAGCAAGTTAATGTGACCACACGAGCTAAGTCTTATGATACTCCTAAGTCGAGTTCTTCCTCTAAGGACTCAACTACCTCGATTGCTTCCATTGGACCTCTCATGCTCGATAAGCCTATGGAGCTTTTCTATCGCCCACCTAAGGGTGTCATTTGTAATTCAACACACAATTCATCGGCATGAGCTTCCCAAAACTATAGTATTGTTGAGGATTTAGCCCAATATCCTTGTTCCATGTCTACCTTGAAGGTTTTATAGAGTTTCCATCAACAACAAAAAGCCTCAGTTTTGCAAGGCCTTTCTGACTGTGATAGTGTGGATGGATTCCTCATAGTTTAGTCTCATTACTTTTAATGTTGGCGCTCCTCGTTATAGGATTTCCCACTATATTTCCTTTCATATTTGTGCGCATATCTTTCACAAAAATATTCATCACACCTAGGTGGATGAAGGCTCTTCTACCTGTGTTATGCCAGCATCATATTGGAAAGCTCTTAGTTCTCATAAACTCACTAATTCTACTACCACTCTTTAGGCATTTGATGGAAATGATTTTGTAACTCAACGGGTTCTTCCTAGATTTTCCATCGAGCTACGAGAAAATACTACCCACGTTGATGTTGAAGTCGTCGATGCTCCCTTAGACTATAACCTACTCCTTGGTCATAGTTGGTTTTATGTTGTGTTATCATGTCTTCAGTATTTCATGTTCTTTTCTTTACCCATGAAGGAAAGATAGTCACAATTGCTTAGTTGGACTATTGTGTGTCGTCGATCCAAATTACTGCTACAAGGAATTTTGTCCCACTTGTTTGAGATAACCCTGGGAATTATGAGAGTGTCGGTGCAGGTTTATTCAAAATCTCATCCCGTATTGGTGTCTTTCCTTTATCCCGGCCCGAAATTCCTTCATCCTCTACCACTTCTCCTATGCATATGATCTCTTATGTCATACGTGGACCGCATAGGTCTCCTAACCCTTGGGAGGTGCCTTCTTCTATAAATGTACATCAGCATGGTGAGCATGTGTCACCATTTGTGGAAGATATTTCCTCTCTAAAAGTTCCTCCGTTCCTCGTGATGTTGGTCAGAAACTCCATCTCAATATGGAATATGTTCAAGATCCTTTTCCCACATAGATCATCACTCTGCCTCTTTGACATGACTCCCTTGATAACAAGTCTTCTTCTTTACAAATCATCTTCGAGGTCATGGATTCACCTATTAATAATCATAGGGATATTATGCCTCTACATGCCTCTAGTCTTCCCAAATTGGAAAAGGTATATATTGGAAAACAAAACCTTGATTCAACCCAAGGGGAATCTCCTCAACCCTCCACGGAAGTGCCACCCTTGGTTTGAGTCAAGTCTTGGGTTTCTAACGTTGAAATTTCCAACAAATTATCCAACTTATATCCAATTTTAAACAAGTGCCTTGTACCACCTTTACGTCTTGATAGTCCTTGTTAAAGAGCTCTACTAGCGCATGAGACTACTTACCTTGTATGTCCTTGGGTCATTCCTGATAATAAAAAAATGGTTCTAGGTGTTCCCTGGCATCATCAACCTTTGGGAACTATGTAGTTCAACTTTCTATGGCATGGCCCCTTCATGGTACACCATATAGTACCTCCACTCCTCCATGAGTTCATGTATGGAAATCCTTGGCTTGTGTCTAGCAATGGGAACACCTTAACGTGACCTATTAGACTAATTTATGCTTGTACGTATTGTACATAGGAGTGCATGTGATGTTTTCATCTCCTTTTGGTTTCGTGTGTGATGTGAGCTCTTTTCTAGAATCTCATATATGACAAAAATCCAAAAAAAAGGTTATAAGACTCAAAAAAATAAAAAAACATGGTCTTGTTTTTACCTCATCCATGTTTTATCTATTTCATTATGTAATTTATCCATGGGTCTAGTATTTATAGATGGTTTTTACAGGATAGGGTGGAATTGTTATTGCAACATCTATTCGACCTTAGGTGTGTTTGTCTTGAACTTGACATATAGGGGTAGGTCACATATTTCCCTTACCAATGCATTATTGACCGTCAGTGCCATCATCTTGCCTTATGTCCAACCCTATCAAGTTGTGGAATTAGCCACTCTTCTCTATGTGTGTCTTTGCTTGGTCGCAGAGCCTACCTGATCAAGGATGCCCTAATTTGGAACCTCGGAATTGAAACTCGTGTCCTATTCTTTTTCATATTTATAACCTTACCCTGGGAGGATTTCGCACTTTATCCCTTGTGATTTCAACATTTAATTAGTCTATTTCTACATGATGAGCCTTTGTTTCCTTATTCCATTAGCATCCTCTACTTGGCTTGTCATTTTCTTTCACTGGGTGTTTTACCCTTTCTTGGAGAAATTGATACAATGAATGGACTTATTTTCCAACCTCTCTACCTCTTTATGCTATGAGTGGTTCCATCATATAGGAGTTGGATTCTACTTTTTATACCACTCGTTCCTCCAGGACGAGCTTCCTTAATGTCCTTCTTATACTCGTTAAAAAATGAATGGCACCGAGCTCCTTTTTGCCTTGTTTTCATCCTCGCTAATCAATGAAAATGTCAAGCTAATTTTCACCTTCTTTTCATGACTCGTTAAAATTATGAAAAGATTTAGCTTCTTTTGCCATCTTTTCATGCTCGTAACATCTAAACAAAAATTTCGAGTTCTTTCTATCTTTTCCTGCTCGTTACATAAATTGAAATTCGATGAGCGATCTCTTTTCCATTCTCAAATCTCGTTAAACCATGAGAAGTGTATGAGTGTACTTTTATATCTTTTTCAGCTTCATTTAGATTTATGAAAAGGGAACCTATTGAGAATATGTGTCTTCTCTTTCGTGCTCACTAAACAATGAAGGAGACTAAAAAGAGAAAATGGGAAGGGAACATTTATTTTTTTTAGTCACCAAAATGGCAGTGTCAATCGTGTCACCCTTGAACATGGCACCTGTTTGTGTCATTATCTTACAGTTGGGTTTTATCTTTCCTAGGATTTATAGCTTGTATTAGGATCTCTAGCTTGTGTCACTATCTTACATTTATGCATGTTGTTTTTGAACTAATAAGCCCTTTGCATAAGGATTTTGTTAGTTTTTTTGGTTGTGCATGTGTGCAGGGTCCTTGTTATTACAATAGGATGTGAGATATTCAAGTGGAAGTATGGTTTTCTCGACATCAAACTCAAGAGACTACACCAACTTACGAGGGTTATAGATATTCATTCTTAACCCATTCCTTTACAACCTATTGCGTGAGTGTTGAATGTATTTTCTTGAGTGGATAGAAGAAAAGGGTTAGGCTTCTTCATCTTCTTATGGTCACACACTCACATCTAGGTATATCATTCTTTGATCTACTAGGTTAAAAGTAGATTTTTTGTTGGTTTCCTTTTCCTAATATAACAAAGCTCCTGCACTATAATATGGATACTCTCCCCTCTCCCCTTTCCTCTTGGTGATATTATATAGGTTCATTATATCATCTGGGAGAATATATCTAGACACCTAGGGTTTTGAGAAGTTAGGAAACTTTTACAATAATGGAGCCCTATCCAACTCATACACAAGTGGGTCAAGTTGATCTCCTTGGGAATGAAAAACTCCATAAACCTTTTTCACAATTATAACCTTTTTCTCAATTATCTCAATTATGAAATAATTATTATCTCATAATTATAAAGTTTTGACAAAATATTTATGGGAAATAAATCAATCATGTAATTCAACCCTTTTAACATGGACTAAATATCACATAAGTAAAAGAAAAGGTGAAAGGGGATGCATTCTAGCCAGAAACTAAGGTATGTTGAACTTCGGTCTCTCTTACTATACTGTAATGGAAAATAGGGTTATAAAAGATAGCCCAATTGCCAACTCCATCGGAGAATAATTTCTTTCCCTAGTATTTCGATAGTTATAGCTAACCTAAGAAATATCCAATGAATTTGACCAATTCAACTAATCTCCATGTACATTGTGTTGAATAGAATCTAATGGGATAGCATCGATACAGTTTGTCTATCCATCCATTTCCAAAAGATACCTTGTAGCGATAAATAGTCCTATACTCATGAAATTGAACAAAGCTTTCTATAATTTACTAGTAAATTGTGTATCTCCATTACCTTACATGTGCCTTTAACTCTTGTTTAGTTATGCTAGTTTGTCTTCCGTGGTGCACATTGTAATGGATATGGATAGAGTTGTGCTATGGTGCCACTTACAAAAGTTTACATGAGTACCCCTACTATTTGTTGTGTCATTATTGCACATGGAAGGTAAGTAGATCGACACAACGACATCAAATAGTCTAGGATAGCAAGTTGCGCTATAATGCATGGAAGGAAAGTAAACACGAAATTATCTTATGATGTGTTGAATGGGGTATCACAGTGCATCACATTCCAATTCAACATCAGTTTCATTAGACGGTAACTATTGGAACTCTTGGTGTTTGAATTTTGTTTCCTCATTTTGAATTTCAATTGATGATTTGGCTCTCTAACAAGCAAAACCTTGACCAAGTCCTTAGTCGCATAGCTTACAACAAGTGTTTCTGGTAATTGGAGGGAAATTCCTACCACATTTTTAAATGTGGAGGTATCATCTTCCTCCTTGAATGGTGTCTTTCCAAATAAAATATCATATAAAAGTATTATGTAGGTCCACCAATCAACAATTCTCCCATGATCTTCATCATTAACAATTTCAGGAAAGAAATATTCATGTCTTCCAACAAATGAATTTTACCTTGGAGGAGTCACTTGATAGAAAAATTCAATTTTAGGATTCCTCACCTTCTTTGACCTTTGTGACACGAACCTAGGTAATAAGAAGGAAGGTTGTATGCAATGTTTTTGAACACAAATTGGATCAACATAAGGAGGTGGAATATAGGGTGATTGAATGTAAAATATTGGAACCCTTTTAAAGGATCCAAATCAATAGGTGACAATTTTACCAAAGCAGGGCTAATAAAACATCCCAAGGATAAACCAAAATTTAAGAGCATCATATTCCCATCTTCCCTCATGAGAACATTTTCTAGTTTGAGGTCTATATACACATATCCAAGCATATGTAAATACTCAAAAGCCAAAAGAACCTATGTTGCATAAAACCTTACAAATGAATAATTAGAGAAGATAATGAACTGATACAAAAGTTGATTTGGTATATTCCTTTTCATTAAATATGCATTAAAAAGATCATATACGAATTGTGAAACATAAACAACTCATATCAGCTTCATAAACATTGCCAATCTTTACATCCTAAAATCATTTTAGTGCAATCGTAAGAATATTAGGAGCCTGATGGACAACACATTGTTAAAAGATGCATACTCTGCATGTTCTAAAAACAATCTTGTATGATATTATTATTAAAAAAATCATGGTTCTCCACTGTCAAATGAAGAGTCTTCAAGATGGTCTCAGAAGTATCGATGTAAACTACACCCTCACCTAAACAGAACAGAAGTACCAAAGGTTTGTGTGGGCTTCTTGCATACTTGAACTTCCTTTGAGAGGTAACATTGTAGACAAACTTGCAGAAAATGGTGTATGCAATATTGGAAGAACATGAATTACTATTAAAACTTTGAAAAGCAAGGGGGGCCCAAAATTTTAAATGTGTAGGGTGAAATTTTGGGGGTTGTTGTAGCCAGTGCAACAGTTGGTGAACCATTGGTAGAATCCAACATCTTTGAACTCATCCTTTCAAATATGGAGCTTTAATAGTGATGCAAGGAGGTATTGAATGGATACCATGGTTATTGTTTTGAGCTACTCAACCATTTATAAATGTGGCATTCATATATCTCACAGTTAGGCCCTATCAATCCTTACCCACCAAACCAAGAGTTCAAACACATAAGTCTTTGATGATGACATAGATAACATGACACAGGGTTTATTACGATTAGAACATAAAATGAGTTTTTGTTGTACTTCGCTGCCAATGAGCATCTATAGCCCCCATGGAGTCACTCAATAAATCACAAGCATTTCTTCAATGCCAATGCATGTCCATATCCCCGTCAAACTTGCTTGCATCACCCCTCTATGCAGGAAGCCTTTCTCATGTCTTTCCCCTTTTCTTTTTATTTTTCTCTACATGCAATTTTGCATTATTTTGGGCATTATGTGTCAGGGTGGATGAGGGATCCTAAATTTTTTATGGGCAAAGAAGCCATTCTTTGTTTTATAGAAACTAAATATTTCCAGACTTAGGTTTCCCCTCTTGCCATATCTCTGTATCATGTTTCCAACTCACATGTGGACATTAAAATGCACAAAATCCAACATTCATGACCAAACAAGAAATAGAGTTTTGGTTATAGATGTAGGTCCTATGAAGTTATCATATTTCCCCACAAATATTGATTCATATTTTCCTCATTGATAAGTTAGAATCATATAAAAGTATCTGATTCATAGTTCAATTACAGGGTCTACAAGTGATTGCCTCTTATAGAAACCATCACAACCACACATAACCATTGATTGGGGATTTCAGCATTTGGACAAGGCAAATGAAGGAAACTCATTCTGGTTTTATTTATGTAAAGGCTCAAAAATGAAAAAGAAATGTAAGGAAACAAAGCGAAATAGAAAATTAAATGAGCAATGTAGTGGAACCTAAATAAAAATTAAATGCATTGAAAACAAAATCCATGCTGGGAAGCAAAGATAAATAGAAAAGAAAATGAGCAATGTAATAACACATTGAAACTACATGTGAAAGAATAAACAAATGCAAGGAATGAACTAACTACAAAAGGAAATTAGCATGCATAACCTTTCTAATAATCAAGGAAAACTAAAAATAGCCCTAAAGAAAATCTAACTTAGGAGGAGACCAAGACCATGTGAAATTGAATTTCCAGTGGAGCCATTCAAGTTTCTCCCGACTTGCAAACAAAAAATATCAACGATCATTAGCAATATAAAGCAATGTGAAAAAGTGAAGATATTCACCTTTATACTATGCACAAGAGTAAGAAGACTTCGCCTACTAGTAGAAGAGTTTTCCAAAAAGGATTCTTCTAACCGAGTTGTAATTCTATCTTGATATACAAAATCATTCACTTGGAAACCCTAGAAATTGTTCAAAGATGAGCATGCATTTAATGCAACTGTGCTATGAAAACAATCTAGTGGAAAAAGCCCAACATGATCTAGTTTAGGGATCTTATCGAGATCATGAGGTCTTGGGATAATCACTAATGATAATTGAAGTGCCTCACTTTCCTGACAAGTCTCTAAATTTTCAAATGTTGGACAATCAAATTTTGGTGCCTTGGTAAGATCAACAAATCTACATAGACTTCCATCATCTGATGTATCAGTGAGATCATTATTACTTATATGAGAACAGTTGGAGCCATTGATTTGATTACATATTTTGATTTCATTTGGCTAATTATTCAAAATGCAAGACTCTTCATTGATCATAAATAGAGATGAATCAACAGGAATGATTTTATGAATAGGTTGAGTGGTGGAATTGTCTTCTTCCCATGTCAAGGATTGGAAACCAGAAGAGAGATCGGCAATATTTTCATTATTTTCCTCTTCCATAGGTAATACCTTACTATCTTGTATCTGATTAAAATCTAGTTTAGTAAAATGAGAATCTATAGGATTTAAAATGATTTCCCATGTAGCAGATTCATCAAACAAGTTAGGTTACAAGGAGTAATGAGTTAAGGTCAAAAATATATGGAAAGAATATCTTGAAGAAACCTCGATTCCCATCAAATATGATTCCAAGTCTAGGTTTTTCACACTCATATCTTATTGAGGAAACAACAGATCAAAATTCATGTTATTCTCTACGGGATTATTTGAACATTCACTGTTATCCAAGACAATGTTTTGGTCATTGCAGCGAGGTAAAGATAATAGCATATCATGAGGAGATTCAGGAATGGTTTCTAATAGAGGATTAACAAGATCATATTGAATCTCATCAGCATGACAATGAAGCGATGGTTTACTCATTTCACTTTCAGCGTGCCCCACTTCTAAGGAATTTGTCATTGTCTCTGAAACAAGACAATTTTTCTTCTAGCCCAATAGCTAGGCTTCTCAAAATAGTCATGGAATCTGAAGTACT
Source organism: Pinus taeda (assembly GCA_000404065.3). Taxonomy (NCBI): domain Eukaryota; kingdom Viridiplantae; phylum Streptophyta; class Pinopsida; order Pinales; family Pinaceae; genus Pinus; species Pinus taeda. Next base: position 72,704 of record APFE030001171.1, on the reverse strand, counting down.
TATTCAAGCCCAACAGTCAGAAGCTTCTGCTTCTTCACTCTTCATAATTTCTCCATCAAATGTTGGAGGCTTTGCTTTCTTGAATTCTTCTAGCATTGAGCTCTTCTCACTCCTCCTTTGCTAGTGGTATCTTCTTGTCCTAGTTGTGGTGTTGGATATTTAATCATGGTTGTTTGTATCTACGAAGCTTTGTTTTTTTCCTATTTCCAATTTAATGATCATTTTGTAATAAGACTTCAATTCTCTCCATATATAAAATGAGACAAAAATAAAATTTGAATATATCACAAAAATAAAAATAGAAAAATCTATTTGGATAATGTTATTCATTAGCAAATAGGTAAATAATTAAAATGAAAGTATAATTAATGTAAAGTCAAGCACTAAAACTATTTTTATAGTGCTATAGTCCTATCCTTTATTACTAGTCCTATAGTCCTATCCTTTATGAGGACTAATAATTAGTTTAAAAAAAAAATAATCAGAGTAAAAATTATCATCAAGTTGTTAGAATCAAACTTATTTAGAATTTTTTTATTTTCATTATTGAAACTTTTGGCTTTTTTATTATAATTTTTTTGGTTTAAGTGATTTATTTGTTAGGGATAAACTTATGGTCTGAGAAACCATGACCCAAGAGTATCACCAAACCCAGTCATACTCATAATTAAATTTGTGACCACTAATTTTCTTCATATGACCTTTTCACCATAGAGTAAATAAATAAAACACCTTGTTGCCCACTACTCTATGCCTAGTAGAAACTTATTTTTAGTTTAAGTTAAAGTTTATAGTAAAAAATGATTAAATCAAAGTTAATTTTTTATATAATTACTTTTAAATTTACAAAATATTTGTTGTGTTATCCTATGGTTATAGTAATGTGTTTTTATGGAATGGTTATAATAATGTGTTTTTGTTAAATAAGCCTAATAATTAAAAACATTCACTTTCTCACATTCAAATCCAACCATTAAATTATTATATTTATTATAAAAAAAATAATTTAAATAAAAACTTATAAAAACATATAATAATACTTCATTAAAAAAATTATGAATAAAATATAATTCTTACAGAAGAGTTAATCAAGTTTATTTGCATCAGCTCTTACAAAATGTGAAAACATTCACTGTCAAACGGGAGAGATATTCATGACTTAGTTAAAAAATATATACAACAGAGACACAATGGTGTTCAAACTTATAATAATATAAGCTTTCCATTAAAAATATAAGCATATTATAAAAAATAAAAATTACATCAAAGATTCTTACGAAATAGTCGGTCAAACTTATTTGTATCAATTACTTTGTTTTTATTTTCTAATTTTGCTTTTATTATTACGATTATTTTGACTGTAAAGTTATACTGAAATTTAATTCAATTATTGACTGTAAAGTTATACTAGAATTTAATTCAATTATTGGAGGTTAACAAATCCAAGTTTTATTAGCTAGTTATGCCCTCATTGGATTAGGATGTCTTTTGGAGATATTTTGATACCCTTCTAGGTGTTGGGTGGAAGTTTCACATTTTTGTTATTAGTGATATTTTCCAGACATGAATTCCAATATAAAGATGGAATTGTTGCCTTGTGTTGCTATTGCACTGTGTTAAAAGGTTGGGATTTGGAAAGTTTAGATTTTGGAATATTCAAAGTGAGTGATTTATAAGGCCAAAAATAACCTTAAAGTGTAGGTGGTGTTTATTAGGCCAACAATAACCTTAAAGTGTAGGTGGTGTGCCTCCCATCCTTATTGCAAAGCCTTATTAACAATTTGGAATGGTTCTTTTTCTCACATCCATAGGGATTTTAAGTTAAAATTAACGAACTTTCAAAAGATACATTAACCCTCATGGAGGGGTCCCTTAGACCTTATGAGTTTGTTAATGATTCTCCCTGGGAGAACTTGTCTTTTTTATTTTAATGCTTCTTGTTTTTATTCAGTGTTTCTCATAGTTTTATTTTTTGGGTCATTTTATTATTCAAACAATTTTGTAAGCTTTGGAATGAGTTGTCATTTGAGTATATATAGAGTTCATATGTTTCGAAATGTTATTCTTTTTAACAAGAACTGAGAATAGTTATTATAATAAAATATATTGAATTAATGTTCAATTTAGATACATGATTTACAAAAGCAAGTTGAAACTAATGGACATGGTCAGAATGTGGTATGTATCAATGACTATCTTTAGAGTTCTAACCTTGAATCTTTTGAACAAAATGCCACCATATCTATAGTATTCCACTTGTACATTTGTCAATCTTAATCTAACAAAACCCAAATTTAGAAAGCAACAAAATGTTACATTAAACCATGAGTAATTATTCCTCCATTTTGATTTCCGAGTCTACTAATTCACCATTAAGTAAGTGGGACATACCTTGTTTGCCCCTATTAATTTTGTAGCTCAGGGACGAATTCCCTCCTTTGGACAACCTTCCTCATCAAGAAAGATCCCTCCTATCCCTTGGAAGAATTTAATTTGGTTGAGAAAAAATATGTTTTTAATATGGAAATCCACGCGTGCACAAAAGGACAAGTTGACCCAAAAGACAAATTGCATACTATTGGAAGCCTATAATACAAGTCAAGTGAACCTCATTTGGACATCATCATCATCAAGCATCTTCTTCTTCTCTATTCTTTGATTTAGTTCGCACGGGTCTGAAGTTGATTTCAGGAGATTGGCTCATAGAGGTCTGAAATTGTTGGGTTTGAGCTCGAATGTGTGGATTAGGATTTTTTTTTGTAGTCGCAATGTTGGAACAGGGAAATTTCGGTTGTAGTTGCTTGCATACAGGGTGCTCCCTATTGCTGGAGTGTTGCAGCCACATGCATGAACACTAGCTCTGTGCGGATGGGACTTAGGCCATTTTGACAATTGACTGTACAGTTTGACCATTGACCTCAGGCTTGGAAACTTAGATTGGCTCATCTCTTGGATATTATTTGGTTGGTTTTGCTCGATAGCCTTGTGATTAATGAATTGGAACATTGTACTCTCTCTTTGTTGAACATTTTTTAAGAATATAATAAGAAAAATAATTTGAGGGGGTTTTTCCTTGGTATTTGACCAAATTTGGTGTCTCTTATTTGTCTCTCATTGTTCATTGCATTTAATGTTCTAACTACAATTATTATTGATCATCGGAAGATTAAACTGTTTTGAAAGATTGCTAATTAAAGATAATAATTGGGCTATAGTCGAAAATTAACATGGTCTCAAAGTTAAGGTGAATAGAAAAGCCCAAGAAGACAAGAGAAATCATTCTTGAAAGAAGCTGAAGGAGCCTCTTTGGTTTGGTAAAGATGTCTACTTCCTACTTCAAGGAGAATGAGAAGTTGGGTGACTCATCTAACTTTTTTGCTTGGAAGGTCATGTTGGAAGTTATACTAGATGACAATAATGTTTTGGAGCAGTGCAAGCAAAGGTACCTAAGCCTCCAATGAATGCTTTTGCTGTTATAAAATCTAGGTACAATAAAGGTGATATCAAAGCTAAGAAAATTATCATTGATGGTTTACAAGATCGTTTGTTTGTTTATGTTGGTAACTTGAAGGCATCTAAGGATATGTATGACAAGATGGTCAAGAAATATGAGGTTAACAACTTGAATCACATCCTCTCTTTGAAGGATCAACTCAAAGAGATAAACATGAACAAGGTAGAATCTATGCAATCATATATCATGAGGGGGTCTCGTTTAAGGGGTTATTTTCAAGTTGCAGGAGTGAAAGAATCTGATAGGGTGTTGGTATTGATCACTCTTTGAGGTCTTCCTCTTTTTTGGGAAACCTTCATTACTACTCTAAAAAACAATAACGCATTCTAGTCATTTATGAGCTCGTTGGTAAATCCACTCAAGAGGATACCAAGATGATTGATAGAGGTAAAATCCAAAAGCATGAAGTTGGAGAGCCTTCTTCATTTGCCACTCAAGATAAGAAATGGAAAGGTAAAGGAGATCCATCTAATAAAATGAATTTTTCACCAACACCCAAGGATTCCAATAGGAGAATGAGGAGAGATAAATATATGCTAAAGGTTGAATGCTACAATTGCCACAAGTTTGACCATTATGCTCAAGATTGTCGAGAAAATAGGAATGATCTAAGATCAAGGTACAACAACAACCATGGCTTCGATAGTAGTAAGTTCAATAATAGAATAAGAGATTATCAAAGAGGAAGAGATGATAGAAGAAGATAATGTAATAGAAGAAGGGATGATAGGAGGAGAAGGGACACTCAGAATGATTATGAAGAAGGCCGTCATCCTCAAAAGAAAGCAAGAAATTCCTAGTATGAAAGTAATGTAGTTACTAGTCAATCTGAATATATTCTTATTTATGCTCTTTATAGTTATTCTCCTATGGATTCACATGATAATTGGTTGGTACATAGTGGGGTTCTAAACAATTCTCTGGATACAAGGAAGTCCTCTCAAATCTGGATGAGAGAGAGACATGTTTGAATATCATTCTTGGGGATAACTCTACATATCTAGTAAAAGGATTTGGTTCCATCAAATTTGGTTTGTACTCTGGGGAATCTGTCCTTCTTCATGATGTAACGTATGTCTCAAAACGAAAGGAGAACCTAGTATGTATTTCTTCTTTGGAAGATAAGGGCATGAGAGTAGCTTTCATAAAGGGAAAATTCGTCACTTAGCCTAAGGAATCTCTCATTAAGGATGATTTCACATTGGGATCTAGAGTTGAAGGACTTTATAAAGTTGAGGGAAGACCTCTACTAGAAATGGTCCATGACTCCAATCACCAAAGTGAGTTATGGCACCATAGGTTAGCACATCTACATTATGATGCCCTACCAAAGTTGAACAAACTAGTCTTTGGGATCCCTGATGTTCAAGCAAGGCATGATAGAATTTTCCCAAGATGTGCTAGTGGAAAGAAGACAAGGGGACCATTCCCCTCTAGTAGGAATAAGACATATGATATTCTTCAACTCATTCATATTGAGCTTTGTGGGCCCATGCCAGTGCATTCTCTTGGTGGCCATCTTGATTATATCACATTCATTGATAACTTCTCCAGGAAGACATGGATTTACTATTTGAAGCACAAGGACGAGGATTTTTATATGTTCGAAGACTTCAAGGCACTGATAAAGAATCAAATAGGGTAGAAAATTAATGTCTTCAGATCCGACAATGGTGGAGAGTACATTTCAAATGGGTTCATTGAGTTTTGCAAGAAGGAAGGTATTAAGAAGGAAACCATATTACCCTACAATCCTTAACAAAATGGAGTGGCTGAAAGAAAGAACGGGTCGATTGTGGAAGCTTACTAAGCCATGTTTCATGATCAAAAGTTTCTAAAGTTCCTTTGGGGTGGAGCAGCAAATACAATGGTCTACGTATAAAACAGGGTTCCTCATCACACTTTGGAAAACAAGACTTCCGAAGATATTTTTACAGTTGTGAAGCCTAAAATTGTTCATCTCAGGATATTTGGTTGCCCCGTATACTTTCATGTGTCGAAGGATAAGAGGAACAAGTTGGAAGCTACTAGAAAAAAGGTACATTTTTAGGATATTGTGAAAATTCTAAAGCATTTAGAATATATATGTATTTGGCCAAAGGAAGATCGATTTTAGCAGGGATGTAACCTTTGATGAAGATGTTTCTCTTAGAAAAGTGATAGATCTTCATCCTCAAAATAAATATGATGGACATATTAGAAGGTCATTCTGTACCAAAATATGATAAGGACATTATTGATTATCCCATGGAGCCTATGGACCCCTTGGATTCTCCTCCAAGTGATCCCCTACTAGGAAGAGACCATTATGGGTTCGTGATACTTTACAGATTGTTGAGAGATTTGTTCTTCCAAAAGAACCTTTAGAGAAAGCAAAAGGTTCTGCTAATATCAAGGATATGTTGTAGCAATGAGCACTATGATCCAAGTTGAGTCCTCCACATTTGAGGAAGTAGTGAAAGAATAGGTTTGGAAGGGTGTTATGACCAAAGAATACAAATCCATTATGAAGAATGATGTATGGGATGTTATTTCAAGACCTAAAGGAAAGTTCATCATGACCTCAAAATGGTTGTACAAAATCAAACATGGAGCAGATGGAACCATTGAAAAGTACAAGGAAAGGTTTGTGGCTAGAGGATTCACCCAAAAAGAGGGAGAAGATTATGATGACATATTTGTGCCATTTTCCTGCTATACCACTAGTAGATCAATTTTTTCCCTTGTTGCTAGTCAAGGATGGACCCTTCACTAGATGCATGTAAAGACAACATTTCTTCATGGCATGCTACAGGAAGAAGTATATGTTAAGCAACCTAAGGGATTTGAAGTAAAGGATAGGGAGACTCGTGTTTGTAGGTTGAACAAGCATTATATGGTTTGAAGTAAGCTCCTTAAGCTCAGTATGCCCACATTTATAGTTACCTAATGAAGCTTGGATTCACAAGAAGTAATGCTGACTCCAACCTCTATTTCAAGGTGGTTTAAGGTATGCCTTTGATTTTGGTTTTATATATTGACGATCTATTCTTGATAGGTAGTGAGCCTCTAATGATAGGGTGTAACAGGGAGTTTTCCTTTGAGTTCAAGGTGAAGGATCTTGGCATGATGCATTACTTTCTAGGATTAGAAGTTTGGTAGAGACTTGGAGAGATTTTCCTTTCTTAAGGAAAATATGTCGTGAAGCTATTGGAGAGATTTGGGATGACAGAATGCAAATCCTTGGATATGTCGATGGAGATGAATTTCAAGAAGTTATGCAGAGAGGTTGTTGGACCCGATTTGGATAACCATTCTGAGTATTGTCAATTGATTGGGGCATTGGTGTTCCTTGTGAACACCTGTCCTGATATATGCTTTGTAGTGAACACTTCGAGTCAATTCATGGCCAACCCCCTCCATGCACATGGGGTTGCTACTAAACACTTTCTGAGATATCTACATGGACCGATCAATCTTGGTCTAAGATACACTTCTAGATATGTGAGACTACATGGATACAATGACGTTGCTGAAAATGTTATTGACATGAAGAGCACATCTAGGTGTTGTTTTAGCATGGGATCTACCATGATATCTTGGATGAGAAAGAAACAAAAGTCATTGGCTTTAAGTATGGCATAGGTAGAGTATATTGTTGCTAATGGCTAGATGTGAGGCAGTTTGGTTGAGGACGCTCTTTGGAGAGTTGTTTGAGTAGGTCCTAGACATGACAATGAGTGGGATCTAATTGGCAGAGAAACATGTATTTCATGACAAGTCCAAGAATATTGAGATCATATATCATTACACATGTGACATGGTGCAGAGAGAAGCCATGAGACTCTGTCATGTTTCCACTGATAAGAAGATGCAGATATACTCACTAAGGCTTTTCCAAAAGGAATTTCTTGGTCTTCAGAGAGAAGCTTGGACTGATGGATGTCACCCTCTTGGGTAAGGGTCCCAGCTAATCTAGAACACTAAGCATAGATCTCCTCACTTGTTTTAGCTCCCATGGAGGGAATGGAGCATTGAGGGCTCCTGGAGTTAAGGTATCTTTGGACATTAGGATGGTTGTGATCCTTACCCTTGTGGTAAATGTTATCTCGTCTATTGTCACCATAGGGTGTATGTGATCCTTTTCATTTATGACAAGTTGGGTATCCCCACTATCAAGATTAGAAAATTATACCCCAGTACGCATCCTACCCACAAGCAAGGTTTGTTGTGATTGCCTCCCCATTTGGCTAGTGGGTTGAGATGACTTGAGATGGTGTGGTCCTTGCATGGCAAGTGGCATCTCGCTCAAGTATAGAGGATGCATGTGTTCTACCACTTAACCCCTAAGGGTTAACGTGGGAAGATCAACAAAAATTGGGATGATTGTGATCTCTACCCTATATGGAAATTTGTATCTTGCATGTTGGCTATGCAATAGGATGGATGTCATCCTTGTTGGTAGATGTATCTCACCCATTGTCACTGGACAATAGGATGGATGTGATCCTCATCTCTCATAGCAAGTTGTATCTCGCCTATTGTCATTAGACAACAAGATGGTTATGATCTTTGTAGGTAAGTTGTATCTCACCTATTTTCATTGGATAGAGGGTGCTATCTTGAGCTCCCCTATGATGTCAAATTCTTCTTCTTTTAGATTCAAGAGTGTTCATCATATGTGTATAGATGACAATTGATTTGAGGGGATGGATGTTGCAGTTTGTTAAGAAATTTACTGCATAACATAAATAATTACTGAGAGGAATAAATATAAGAAATAACCAGCAACAACCATAAACACATAAACACAAATTTTTATCTGGGAAAACCCCAACCTAATAAGATCTCATTAGCATTTGGCCAAAACCCTGGCTAATCCGACCAAGTGAGCCTTCATCGCTCACCTCCAGATCTTGCATTACAATGAAGTCCTTCCAGCATTTTATAAGCTCCATTACATATAATACCACGGGCAGAATACCATGGGTGCACAATACCATGTGGCCCAAAACCATCACTGTTTAACCTGGTCAACTTTGACTCTATCCTGAGTCAAGTTTACCTAACACAGTTGGTAATTTCTCCTTAGCTGAGAGGGAGTGTTAATTTTACAGCTCAGCAAAAAATTTCCTCCTTTAGAAAACCTTCCTCATCAAGAAATACCCCTCCTAGCCCTTGGAAAATTTAATTTGGTTGAGGAAAAATTTATTTTTAATATGGAAACCCACATGTGCACAAAAGGACAGGTTGGCCCAAAAGAGAAATTGGACACCCTTGGAAGCCTATAAATGTAAGTCAAACTAATCTCATTTGGACATCATCATCATCAATTATCTTCCTTTTCTCTCTTATTTGGTTTGGTTCGCATAGGTTTGAAGTTGATTCACAGATATCGGTTCGTACAAGCCCGAAATTGTAGGGTCTAAGCTCACATGTGTGGATTAGGGTTTTGGTCTATAGTCGTAGGGTTAGAATAGGGGAATTTTGGTTGTAGTTACATGCATACAAAGTGCTCCTTACGGCTAAAGTGTTGCAACCACATGCATGATCACTAGCTCTGTGCGATTGCGACTTAGGGCATTTTGACAGTTGATTGCAAACTTTGATAGTTGACTACAGGCTTGGAAACTTTGATTGGCTCATCTCTTTAATATTGTTTTGTTGGTTTTGCTGGATAGTATTGTGATTGATGAATTGGAACATTGTACTCTCTCTTTGCTGAACATTTTATGACAATCTAATAAGAAGAATAATTTGAAAGGGTTTTCCCCCTTGTGGGGTTTTTACTTTCTCTTTGACCAAATATGGTGTTTCTTATTGTTCATTGCATTTACTATTCTATCTACAATTACTATTGATCATTGGAAGATTAAATTATTTTGAAAGATTGCTAATTAAAGATAAGAATTTGGTTAAAGTGATTGTAACAACATAGAATAGTGGAAAATTAATAGCCCCTACCACCAAAGTTCACATTGATTTAGTCTTGACCCCAAATTAGCCATGTGATCAACCTTGGAGTTGTTTAATCTAAGAACATGGAGATATTTCTTCTTGGGGATAGACTGATACAAGTGATAAGTCCACTTGAAAATATGACTAACTTTGTATTTGAGGAGAGAGATCGTGAATATAAATAGTGAATTAGATTAAAAGAATCACTTAAAACGACCACCTGTAATTCCCAAATTCACAATTTGCATCAAACCTTAATATAAAGCACAAACTTTAGCAAACTTGTTGGAAGTTTGACCTAAACCCCAAACATTCCTATATTCTTCTTGATTCTTGGGAAAAAAATTCCCTCACCACTCTCCACTTTACATATTTGAAATGTTAATAAAGGTATCATAAGTCTAATTTTGTTAATATGGTTTAGAAAATGAGATGATTCCACATTTCAATTTTGTATTAATTCCACGTTTAAATTATTTTATAATTTAAAATTTATAAAGTATTTATTATGTTATTGAATAGTTATGTTATTATATTCCAAAACAATATATATTTATTTCCTTTAATTTTAAAACTGAAAATTAGTTTATTTGAATGGCTGTAATCATTACTATTATTTGAATGGTTGTAATCATCACTACTTTTATATGGGAAAAAAAATATTAAACCAACATCTACATTATAATATTTGGAAGAAAGGTTGAAGATTTGAGTCTCAATTTGTTTTTAAAGACATTTTTGGATTTATATATGAGGGTTTGTTCTCTATTGATTACCCATATTTTGAGTTTGCTATGTTATAATTTTTAATTTTTATTTAGAGTAATAAATAAGATATATTCAAATAGGTTGTTTGTCTATAAATAATGTAATGATGATGATTATGATTATCATTTATTAAGACCAATGAAGTTTATTAAACCTTAAGAAAAAAATAGATTAATTGAGACTTTTTTTTTTAACTTTTATGATTAAAGAGGAGGAGAATAAATGTTTCTAGATCATTGTAGTTTTGTTGACATAACAAGTCAAGGAATGTGGTAGTATGGTAGATGTTTTGGAAATGAGAATGGATGTGAGTCAGAGCTGGAAAATCCAAGAGAAAGTTTTTTCATCTTCAACCCTCTTAGTATCACATAGTTGACAGATTATTTCATCCCAAGGTGTTTTTGGAATAAACCAATGTCCAGTTTCACTTCACAGCTCATGGGAGTTAGTTCTTATTTTTGCAATGTTCATTTTCTTCTTAGCATTAGTCAAGACAGAGACATAATTCTATTTAGTGAGAGTGAGGTTGATCACCTCCTTATAATACCTTAGCTTTATTTTCCTTTAAATTTGGAAGTAATAGTAATTTCAATATTATCTTTATTCTCCAAGATGATGTCCTCCTTAATCCTCAATTTCTAAATCAAAACTGGGCATCCTTGTGCCAACCATACTTCAACTAAAAACTAGGGTTTTGGACAGATGTTTAGCTATGTATCAATCCAAATCTTCATATCGTTGATAACGGTTCCAAAGTATATCATGACAAAAGTTATAATTTTTTAATCCAAATTTTCATATTGTTGTTGATGATGACGGTTCCAAAGTATATCAGACATGATTAATAAGACTGATTTTTAAATGAACTTTCGTATACATTTAAGGTGGTGATAAATGCAATTTTATATACGTGTAAGGTGATGATAAATAAGATTTTATATACATTGAAAGTGATGGTTTTTTTATTTAGTTATAGTTAAATTTTAAGAAAAATAATTGAAGAAATTATATATAATTTAAAAGATTTAGTAGTGATACCTTGAATAAAATTATAAAAATATAGATATAAACAAATCAAATTTTAGACTTTGACTTGGGAAAAGGATGATTCAATTGTGCTCATTGTGTATCAAAGCCTTTATATCATCAATGGGCCCCATAGTGTATCATGAAAGATAAAATAGTCTCTCAAATCTACATCCACATACATTTTGGTCAAGGAGATGATACTTTTTTAAACATAGACATAATCAAATTTTAAAACATTTACTAATGAAATTAGTAGTTTTCCACTTATAATTAGGAAAATTGAGACTAAGTTCATAAAAATAAAAATGCAAACAAATTAAAACTCCAGAAACTATGACTTGAGGAAAATGCCAATACACTTGTAATCCAAAGTCCTTATATCATTGATGGTCCCCAAAGTGTGTTGTACCCTTGAGTTCATGAAAGGTCCCATAGTGTATCATGACATGATCAAAAATACTTTCTCTCAAGTTGACTTTCACATACATTTTGGTTATGAAGATGATGATACATATTTCAACATTATCATAGTTAAATTTCAAGAGATTTATTGGTGAGATTTGAATGGTTGTAATCATTACTATTTTTATATGGGAAAAAAGATAATAAACTAACATCTACATTATAATATTTGGAAGAAAGGTTGAAGATTTGAGTCCCAATTTTTTTATACACATTTTTGGAGTTATCCCTAAGGATTTGTTCTTTATTGATTACCATTCTTTGAGTTTGCTATGTTATAATTTTTTATTTTTATTTAGAGAAATAAATAAGAAATATTCAAATAAGTTGTTTTTCTATAAATAATGTAATGATGATGATGATGATTAACATGTATTGAGACCAATGAAGTGTATTGAACCTTAAGAAAAAAATAGATTAATTGAGACTTTTTGATATTTTAATTTTATGATTAAAGAGGAGGGAAATAAATGTTCCTAGATCACTATAGTTTTGCTAACATAACAAGTCAAGGAGTGTGGTAGTATGGTAGAGTGTGGTAGTATGGTGGATGTTTTCGAAATGAGAATGGATATGAGCCAGAGCATGGAAATCCAAGAGAAAGTGTTTTTCATCTTCAACTCTCTTAGTATCACATAGTTTATAGATTATTTCATCCCAAGGTGTTTTGGGAATAGATTGTATGTTTAATCTTGTACAGAAATTACCTGCATATGAATTCTAAAAACAAAAAATAAATAATGGTGAGAGTATAAAACATAAAGTAGATATACATATAAACTTTCCCTTGGATCCCAAAACAGGGACTACCAGGTTGAGTTTTCATTATATTCCTTTCAATGTTACAATACATATATATACATGTTGAAGCATCCATTAACCTTGGATTAGAACATAACCATAGTTCACTTGAACAAATCTACAAACTACCATGGGAAGAAAACCATCATGCCCAAAACCATGTGCAAAAACCACACACAAACCCATAAGTAGGTATGCCCACCTAATATAGGGTCCAAAAGAAATTTTCCTAGGGTGCTACCCTGGACCCTGTAGAGGGGGGCTACCGCCCCCCTCAAACCCCCCATGACCTCCCCGCTATGCCTAGGGCAATGAAGGGAGGCTTAGTCCCCCCCTCTAACCCCTTGGCTTCATTACTCGGGCTAGTCGTGGAAAGAATATAACACACACCCAACATTCTCCCACTTGTTGTTCTCTTTCCATGTGAGAGCTTAGTCATTGGTCCAGCCCTGCAACACCCATTGTTTATCTACACCAAGAGAACTTCTCAGTGCTCACAGACTTTTTCAGTGCATCTGTAGTATTCTTCAAAGTTTCCGCCTTTACCAACAACTCCTTTTTGTCCTCAACCATATTGCTTACAAAGTGATACTGAACATTGATGCCAACCTAAGCTGACAATACCCACAGTATGCATATAAAATGCATGTCATATACATGTCCCAGGAATTCTAAAATTCTATACTTAGGGAAACCTTCACAAATCAAGGTTTAACTAGCAGAAATATAGTATTTGATAAAAACCCACTTTATCAAAGTTTAATTCCTTAAGCAAAAATATTTCATTTGGCTCTCCAAAGTCTAAACTTTAATAACTCTTTAGCGGAACTTTATACAACCCTTCATAACCTTTAGTTAATTCTTATTCCTTATAACTTAACCCTTCGGTAATCACTCGTGCATATTAACCATACCCTTCTTTAGTCTTTGGTTAAACTCGACCTAAACCATAATACATATATTCTGCTTTATTTCTATTATAATTCCATATAATAGAAATTACACATAAACCACGCTTAACCCTTACCTTTCTGCCATTCCACAACCTTGGCACATATATCGATGTTCAACCTTTCGCTTCAAATATGCACCATTGATTTCTTCCTTCAAATCAACGGCTATCGCACGATCTCCAACTTTAACCCATTCACCCACCGAAACTCAAAGAATTTAAAATTTTTTAAATAACTCATCGGGTCCACACGACATGTTAACATATGCACACATTCGAGCGCGATTATCGTCTGATCAATCAACCATTGAATGGTCACGATTATCGAAACTCAACGAGGTTTTAAACTGGTTGTATAAAACCTCATCACATCTAAATTCCAAATTAACCAACGCACACTTTCGGAAGTGATATGCATCTGATCAATCACCCAACGGATGGTCCTGATGGTCAAAATTCAACGAGGGTTTAATTCCATTGCATAAAACCTTATCGTGTTTGATTTTGGAATACCGCTTACAACTTCAAGGGTGCGCGAGAAACAACTTCCCGCTTATGAAAATTGCTTCGTCCTTCTGCTAACATGTGGCTTAATTGTGGTCGCTCAGCTTCTTACTTTATTTGCATGATAAGATCTTATCCATCTATCGCACACAATCTCGCCCATTGATCTGACTAATCCAACAGCTCCTGTGCACATTTACTTCATTTCTTCTTGCCTTTACTTTCTTTTGTCTATATTGTATAGTAGTCCATTTTTTTAGGTTTTCGCCTGTGTCTTTGTTCTCGCCTTCTAGTCTTCAATTATTTTGATTCAATCTTCAGCTTCATTCTTTATTCCTTCACTCTTTTATGCTTCCGTTGCATAACTCCTTAGGTTTTAAGAACCTTACAGTATACCTTCAATGTGACGTTAAAGGGTTCCTCCAACATTTCCTGCGTGTAAACCCGATACACTCTTCCCTGCACTTGATCTCTAGTTCTGCACACCTGCAACCCTATGTTATGCAGAATTGCTTCTAATTCACACACAATCTATAATTCCATCAATGAACACACATCACACACTCAGGAATCGAAATCTTTGAGTATATATAAACAAATAATTACATCTTGAGTCTTTATCTCTCTCTGGCCTGATTTTCTTATCAATGGCCTTTTCTCTTTCCTGCCCATAGGCTTACAATCAAACCTATCTAACTCTCGAACTAATTCCTAGCTAGCTAACCCTCTTCTATGCCTTTTAGGCTTACATTTATACAAAAGGATTCTATAACCAATTCTTGGTTTAGATCCATAACCTTCTCAACAAAATCCTAAAATCTCTTCTTTATCTCTGAGGATCCTCTCTAATCCACAAAATCATCACCTAATTCCTAATCTAAGACTTACAATTGATTCCCAAATCTCTCAATCCCTATGGAATCTTAGCTAGCCTAAATCTCTAATGTTCTCCAACATTTGAGAACAATTACAAATATGCCTCACAATACTTAATTAATACCTATTCTAGCTTCTCTCATTAAAATCACTGAAAACCTTAACAATTACATTAATTTGATACATAGGAAATCAACTTCCTTGAAAACACAAGACCCCCTATGTCTACTAAAATACAATGATATTTTTGAGCAAAATGCTCCTGCATCAAACATCAATGTGCTTTGTTTTTTAATGATAGGCAGGGTTCTTTGCCAATAAAATTGCACTTTGGCTATCACAGTCTATCCTTATAGCTCATTGCACTAACCCCATACTTGAACACAATCTCTGCAACCAAACTTCTTCCTTGCTTACATGAGTGGTTGCCATGTATTCTGCCTCTGTAGTTGAAAGTGCCATTACAGACTATCTCTTACTCATCCAACTGACTGCACCTCCAAATAGGTTAAGCACATACCCACTTGTAGATCTTCTCTAATCCATATCTTCAGCCCAGTCTGCATCAACAAAGCCACGAATGTCTAAAACTCTGTCAAATCCTAGACTTCCTTGGTAGCACAGACCATAATCACTAGTGCCATGCATATACTTGAAAACCCGCTTCACTGCTATTCAATGCTCCTTCCCTGGTTTTGATATAAACCTTCTCAATACTCCCATTGCATGTGCAATGTCTAGTCTAGTACAGACCATTGCATACATCAAGATACTGAATACACTTGCATATGGAACACGGGACATGTCATCTTCCTCTTCTTGTGTCTTGGGAGATTGTTTAGCAGATAATTTTACACCTATAGGAATAGGAACTTTTGACTAGTTTACTATCCTGCATATTAAACCTCTACAGTATTATCTCAACATACTTCCTCTGGTTTAACCAGAGCTTCCTCTTTTTCCGATCTTGTTTTATTTCTATGCCTAAAATATAGTTTGCAACACCAAGATATTTCATGTCGAATATGGAGGACAATTGGGTTTTCAATTCTTGGATAATTTCTTTGTTATTTCCAATGAGCAACATATCATCCACATACAAGACCAAATAAATAACATGGTCACCAATTAATTTAAAATACACACAATGATCTACTTTGCTTCTGGTGAAGCCAAGTCCTCGTATATATGTATCAAATTTCTAATACCACATCCTTGGTGATTGTTTTAACCCATACAAAGACTTTTTTAACCTGCATACCAGTTCTTTCTTACCCTTCACCGTAAATCCTTTAGGTTGTTTCATGTAGGTCTCTTCTTCCAGATCCCCGTGAAGAAATGATGTCTTCACATTCATCTGCTCTACCTCAAAATCAAAAGTAGTAGCAATAGATAAAAGTAATCTAATAGAAGCTACCTTGGTGACAGGAGAAAAAATATCACCAAAATCAATTCCCAACACCTGGGAATAACCTTTTGCTACCAACTAACCTTTGTATTTCTCCACCTTGCCTTCTACATTCGTCTTCTTCTTAAACTCCCATTTTCTGCCAATGGGTTTCCTTCTAGCCGACAACTCCACCATATCCCAAGCCTCATTTTTGTGCAAATATTCTATTTCATCAAACATGTCCTCTTTCTAAAGTTTGCCATCCTCTAAATCTATTCCTTCCCTGACAATTCTGGGATCATCATCAGTAATAGATAAACAAAATTTTGAACAGAAAGTAGTTGGACTATACCTTTCTAGCTGCCTTCTTTCTCGAATTGATCTTCTCATAACTGGAGTTTGTGGCTCTTCATCTTTTGATTCCTCTTCTACTGTAGATTTTGATTCCTCATCCATTAGCTTAAACTTTATCTTCTCAGGTTCCTTTGGTAGGAATTCATGTTTAATAACATCTTTAACCTCTCTAAACACCACATCGTGGTTGTACACAACCTTCTTTGTTTCTAGGTTCCAAAGCTTATAACCTTTTAAACCATCCTTATAACCAATAAAGATGCACCTTTCAGATTTACTATCCAACTTGGTTCTTTTCTCCTTTGGAAAATGTACATATGCATCACATCTAAATACAATCAGATGTGAAAGAGAGGGTTTCTTACCAGTCCTTACCTCTTGTGTATTCTTATCCTCCGACACTGATGAAGGTGATCTGTTGACCAGGTAACATGCATTCTCCACCGCCTCTGCCCAGAATTCCTGTCATAACCTAGCATCACTGAGCATGCTTCTTGCCTTTTCCATCAACGTCCTGTTCATTCTTTCTACAACTCCATTTTTCTGAGGTGTGTATGGAGTATTCTTCTGTCATGCTATACCACACTTTCTACATAACTCTTCAAATTCCTTCTTACAAAACTCTCCACCGTTATCTATTCTCAACATCTTTATCTTCTTCTCTGTCTAGTTTTCCACCAGAGCCTTAAATTCTTTAAACTTGTCAAAGACTTCAGATTTCTTCCTAAGGAAATATATCCATGTATTCCTTGAGAAGTCATCTATAAATGATACATAGTACACAAATTTACAAAATGATGGAATCGACATAAGTCCAAACACATCATTGTGCAAAAGCTCTAATATATGTTTCACCCTCTTAGCACCAAAGGGGAAACTCACCCGATTCTACTTCCCATATACACAATTTTCACAGAAATCAAAATCCAAAGAGCAATTAGACATACCTTCTACCATACCATTACCATGAAGTATTCGAAGGCCCTTCTCTCCAATATGTCTAAGCCTTTTATGCCAAAACATGGTCTTTTCTCCAGAGACCACTACATTTTCTGCTCCACTTTCAGAAACCACAGAATTATTGAAGCCATCAATAACAGTGCTACCCTGAAGCTTGTAGAGGGTTCCAATCTGAACTCCCCGCATCAATACCAGTGCTCCTCGAACCATCTTGTAGGTATCTTTCTTGAACACTGTTTTTACACCTGTATCATCCAACTTGCTTACAATAATAAGATTTCTGGCCAATGCAGGAATATGCAGAACACTCGAAAGTGTTCTAATCTTTTCACCTTGCAACTTCAACTTGACTTTTCTAAGATTGACAATTCTAGCCTTCTTGTCATCCCCTAAGAAGACATCACCACCATAATATTTATCATACTCACATAACCACTCCCTATGGGGAGTGAAGTGAAAGGATGCACCCAAGTCAATGAACCATGCCTCATGATCTACACGTGTACTTGAAGAAGAACCCAAGTACACATCCCCACCTTCATCTGAGGTGGTTTTCACCTTTGCAAAAGGAGCATCATCAAATCCCTTTCCTTTCTCAGGATATTTAGATCTATAATCCTTTTTGAAGTGCCCTTCCTTTCCGCATTTGCAGCATACCTTTACGGGTTTTCCTGGAGATTTAGATATCCCTCTATATTTAGATCTCCCACTCGAGGATTTATTTTTGTTTATGTTTTGGGACCATCCTCATACAGACAAGGCATCACCATTCTAGCCCTCTGTATTTTTTTTGTCTCATCTCCTCTAATAGCAAGGATGAGACTATTTCATCAAACTACAAGGCAGTCACATTACTACCTATTGCAACAACCAGACTATCCCACGAATCTGGTAGAGGACACAACACAATGATGCACTTATCTTCATCTGAAATTTTTATATCAACAGATAACAACTAGCTTACCACAGTATTAAAGGCGTTCAGATGCTCTGTCACCAAGTCTCCATCCTTCATCCTCAGGTTATATAGCTTTTTCTGTAGGAACAATTTATTCACCAGAGACTTAGATTGGTACAAAGTCCCTAACTTGTCCCACAAAGCCATCGCCGAAGCTTCTCCTGATACATTCAATAATATTGAATCTTAGATATACAACCGTATTGTTCTCTTTGCCTTCTGATCCAACTTCACCCAGTCTTCAGCTGACATTTTCGTTGGATTAGTACCCAGATCTATCGCGATTCAATGATCTTTATCCACTAGCAGATCCTCCATCTTGAGTTTCCACAACTCAAAACTTTGACCATTAAATTTCTCGATCTCTTTCTTTCCACTGCTTTCCATCTTCTTTCACCACAAAAATCAATCCCACGGATCTCCCACTGAATAGGGTCTACCACAAGCCCGAGAAAAACCCCTCAACAATGTAGGTGTCTCCTTGAAGCCGAAACAACTCTGATACCAAATGTAGGCTTAACCCCGTACATAAATTACCTACATACAAATTCTAAAAACAAAAAATAAACAATGGCGAGAAAATAAAACATAAAATAGATATACACAGAGATTTTCCCTTGGATCCCAAAACTGGGACTACCAGATTGATTTTTCATTATATTCCTTTCAATGTTACAATGCATATATATACATGCCAAAGCATCCATAAACCCCAATCCATTAACCCTCGATTAGAACATAATCGTAGTTCCCTTGACCGGATCTACAAAATACAATGGGCAGAAAACCATCATGCACAAAACCACGTGCAAAAACCACGCACAAAACCATAGGTAGGTCCACCCACTTAATATAGGGTCCCAAAAAAAAAATTCTGGGGCGCTGCCCTGGACCCTGTAGCTAACCCTAGCTTCACTACTGGGGCTAGTAGTGGAAAGAATATAACACACACCCAACATTCAGTTTCACTTCGGAGCTCATGGGAGTTAGTTCTTACTTTTGCAATGTTCATTTTCTTCTTAGCACTGGTTAAGACACAGATATAATTTTGGTTAGTGAGAGTGGGGTTGATCACCTCCTTATAATACGTTAGCTTTATTTTCCCTTAAATTTGGGAGTAATAGTATTTTTAATATTATCTTTATTCTCCAAGATGATGTCCTCCTTAACCCCCAGTTTCTAAGTCAAAACTGGCCATCCTTATGCCAACCATACTTTAACAAAAAACGGGGGTTTTGGATAGAGTTTTAGCTATGTATCAATCCAAAACTTCATCTTGTTGATAATGGTTCCATAGTAAATCATGACAAAACTTATATTTTTTAATCCAAAATTTCATATTGTTGTTGATGATGACGATTCCAAAGTATATCAGACATGATTAATAAGACTAATTTTTAAATGAACTTTCATATACATTTAAGGTGGTGATAAATGAAATTTTATATACGTGTAAAGTGATGATAAATAAGCTTTTATATACATTGACAATGATGGTTTTTTTTTTTTTTTTTTTTTTTTAAATTAAGTTATAATAAATTTTAAGAAAAATAATTGAAGAAATTATAAATTTTATTTTAAAATATAATAAATTAAACGATTTTAATAGTGAATACCTTGAATAAAATATTAAAAAATAAAAAATATAAACCCATCAAATTTTAAACTTTGACTTGAGAAAATGATCAATTGTACTCATTGTGTATCAAAGCCTTTATATCATTAATGGTCTGCATAGTATATCATGAAATATAAAATAGTCTCTCAAATCTACATCCACATACTTTTTGGTTAAGGAGATAATTCATTTTTAGACATAAAAATAATCAAATTTTAAAAAAATTACTAATGAAATTAGTAATTTTCCACATATAATTAGGAAATTTAGAACTAAGATCATAAAAATAAAAATGCAAACAAATTAAAACTCTAGAAACTAACTTAGGAAAATGCCAATACACTTGTAATCCAAGTACTTATATCATTGATGGTCACCAAATTGTGTTATAACCTTGAGGTCATGAAAGGTCCCATTGTGTATCATGGCATGATGAAAAAGACTCTCTTAAGTTGACTTTCACATACATTTTGGTTATTAAGATGATGATACCTATTTCAACATTGTATCAATCTTTCCTAAAAGTGTAAATAACTAAGACATAAAAGTGTAAATAACTAAGACATTTGTTAGTCATATCTCAACTAAGATTATAAAAATAAAGATGTAAACCAAATAACTATGATTGAAAAAAAATACCTATATTCTTATCCTAAAATCCTTGACATCAAAGTCTCCACTATGTATTATAGTCTTAATATTATCCATGATTCTCATAGTGACAATAAAGGCTCAAAAGTCCATTTTCATATACATATTAATCAAGGTAATGATGTCTTTTATAACAGAGTCATTATTAAAAAACAATCAAAGAAGAAAAGATTTACTAACAAAATTATCAATCTTTTGTAAAATTATAATTTTTTACCTATAAAATTTTGACCATCATATTTTTACTAAAATTATAAAAATAAAAGTACAAACAAATTAAACTTAAGAAATTATAATTTGAAAAGAAAAAAACCAAATTTCTTATAAATCCAAATCTCCAAATTTTCAAATAATTTTTACACTTATTAAAGTTGAAAATCATCAATGATACCTAAAATAAAATTATAAAAATAAAAATACAAGAAATTATTAATTTTGAAAAAAAAAACCAATTTTCTTATAATCCAAATCTTCAAATTTTTCAAATAATCTTTACACCTTATTAAACTGAAAATCTCAATGATGCCTACACTTCTTATAAACTTCAGAACATCAAATGAACAGGCTTCCATATGCATTTTTGAGCAAAAGTAATATAGCTTTCAGGATCCATTTAAAGTTTTAAAAAAATTCCACCATAAAATTAGAATAAATTAAATTTTAAAAATAATACTTAAAAAAAAACGCAACAATTATAATTTATAATTTTTCCCAACCCCATAGAAAAAATCTATCATAAGCATCATCAAATACCTTATAATCTTCATTTCTATAATCAATATCTGTTCTTTTATATGATTAAAGATAACGAAATGCTTTTCCCCCAACCTTTTAATGGGATTAAAATACACCCATGGGAAACTTAGAACTATTTAAAATTTATTATTTAATATTTCTCGAAGATTTACCAAAACCTTTTTACGCGTATAAAAGTTCAACTATTAATTTCGTATATAATGAAATTGTATTTAAAATAATATTTTTTAAATCGACCGAAAACCTTATTAAATTTTAAATCAGATAGATTCACTAAAGCAAATAGATTTTAATAATAAAACAAATACTTTAAATTCCTAATCGGTGAATATTAGTAATTTGTCTCTATCGAGTAAAGACAACTAACGACGACTAAACTGATCTGCAAATTAAAGTTGGCGTGCAAAATAATGCTAGCTAACATCTACATTAAATGCTGGCAACGGAAAATATCGACATAAGTGGACCCCCACTCGGTATAAAAAATCAGGTAACAAAATGACAAAAATGGTCATTCATTCATTTGCGTTGAAGCTTTCCTAATCAACTCACAGTTCTTTCATGAAAAGAATAGAAAAATTAAAATCCCAATTTTTTGCTAAATATTTTATGGTTTCCTGCACATTTGAGTCGTCGATCTCTGATACAGAGGTTTGTTGAGTTTAATGGAATCGGAAATGATTACGTCAAAACCAGAAAATTTCATTGAGGCCTGTAATGAATTTGGATTTAATTTCACCGTTTGAAGACTAATGGCTGTACACTGTACGAATACCTTGCCAATCCAATTTCGGCCAGCTATTTGTTCATGATGTAAGGAGATGTATGAAAACAGTGAGAATCTTGAAAGCAAAAAATGGCAGAGATCTGCTTGATTTTCCAGCATTTTGAACGATAATGTCAGGCGAGGACAGATTTTCCTGAAATAGATATAGAGAAACCGGGGAGAAAGAAAACGCAGGAAACTTCCTTTTCAAAATTTAAAACCCTTAATCCAAGAGAAGGATTCGGTTTACAGATTTCTAACAATAAATTTATATTACATCCCAAAACGCCTTCAAAAATTAATTAATATCTCATATTTACAAACAGTCTGGGACCTCTGGATATTTTTCTTTAAGCTTTGGCCAAATACTCTGCAATTAGGCTAATTTTCGCGGTCTGGGACCTCTGGATATTTGTCTTTAAGCTTTGGCCAAATACTCTGCAATTAGGCCAATTTTTGCGGCCAGCTGAGGCGGTATCTTCCTTTCCTTTGAATCAAAATCCAGCGATTCGAACACTTCTTTGGCACTCCAGCCGGCTTTTCTGAGAGAAACGGAGAGCAAATCGACATGAAATGCTAAGCTTTCCACAAGATTCTGGCTGTCCGAGCCTTTCTGAAAACAAGAAGCCGGTGGATTTATCATATCGGAGATCTCATCTTCTTTCCAACCGCCATTCCTTAGCCTGGAGCCGATGTCTCCTAAATAACCTGCCAGCCATTTTCTGCTGAAGCAATTCCGCGCCTCCGGGAGAGTTTTTTCATCAAAGCTTGCTTGTTTCTTTGCTGAATTTGCGAGGTCGACATCGACTTTAACAGAGGAGAAAAGCCCTTCCGGAGGTGCGATGTTCAATACCTGTTTCTTTTCTACGAGGTCACTCCAGAAATCGATTTTCCGGGCCGCCTTGGCAACCCAGGGCGGGGCTTGAATCGTGAACCTGTTGAGCACATTTGTTGAGAGCGGTTTCTCATGGAAGTACCTGTATCTTGAGATAATAGCCTGCCCGTTCCTAGGCGAATTGCCTGCGCTTTTTATCAGAGGCTCAGGACGTTCAATAACCCTATTCTCGCTCACTGATTTCCTGCCAGGAATCTCCTTTTTCTTCGTACAAATCTTCGGCAAAGATCTCTTCCCCCACTTTTCAGGATTCTTCTTGAATTCCTCCCATTTTTCCTCCATTCCGTTGTCCGAAATGGCAAATTTCTGCTTCTTCCTATCGACTTCCTTGATCAATTCGCTGACACTTGCAATTTCCTCCGATTCGGTCTCCGGATCCGCCGGAGGCTTGAAGTTGTGAGGCACAAAGGCTTCCCGCTCGAAGAAATCTGCCACATCATAGCCACAATAATAAATATCCTTCTGGTAAATAAAGAACACGGGGTTCCCGGCCAGATTTGGAGAACAGGGAATGTAGCAATGGCTGTAAATAGGCACCATAATTGGAGCCTTTGAGAAAAAAGTCTTCGCCACTCGCAAAGCCTCGTCGCTGCTGTAAGGCTGCGAACCCCAATCCTTCCACCAGAATCTCCCCTTGGAGACCTCGTAGGAGAGCCCCGCCATGGGGAGATCCATCATCATTCTCAGCTGCTGCGTGGCTCCCGATCTCCAGTTTGGGAACCCGACTCCCACCGGGAGCCCCTCCCGGAGAATCGATCTCAAATCCGGCGGGAATGCGAAGCCGAAAGTGGCCTCGATCCTTTCGAATTCTTCATCCGTGAGGCCCCGTGCGATTGGAACCTGGCACCTGCGCAGGTGATCGATTACATTCTTGGCATATGCCGCGAAGGAGAAGCAAACTCTGCTGGCGCTGTTAAAAGAAGATCGCCTGCGATTGTCCGCATCGCCCATCGCTCAAAATCCCTGCGATCTTGACGGAAAAAACCAAACCCTCTGAACGCCCTTGTTGTTGTTCTCAGTACTAGAATATATTTCCGAAATTTTCTCTATTTTCGAAATACAGCCATAGCCATTGCTGACTGCCTCTGCGCTGCGAGAGATCGAGGCGAGTACAGCAGCGAGCTCCGGCCTCTAACGGTCAGCGAACCGCCCAATATCTTCTCAATTCCCTGAGTTATCGCCAGATTTTTGAATGTCACCTGCCAGCCTTTAACTGCACAGAGTTCTTGTCAGTTGGTTTGTCTGAGCAATAGCCCCAGAATAGCTTTATTTTAAAGCCTTATTCGTCATAGTATCAGTCAACCTGAAGCTCCATCATCTCGCATTGAACTTTCACACCCGACTTGCGTGTGTTTCGAACAGTGAGCGAATATCAGGGGCTGACTGTGTTGACCGCCACATGTATTACGGTGTGGCGTTGCTGTCTCTGCGGCTATATTAGCGTAGATTTATTTTAATTTCCGATTTAGGCCCGACTTACGTGGATAAATAATTTTTTCAAGAAAAGTTATAACATTTATATATTATCTTTAAGTAAATCGTTAACCACTAAAAATAGGTAAAAGGTTAACGTGTAATCCACGTAATGTTCGGATTAATGTACAAAATTAATATTAAATATTATTAAGAAATGTAATTTTATAGGAGGTAGTTTCAATGATAATTATAAAAGATATTTAATTTTTTAAAACTTTAATGGTAAAGTTTAATTAATAGATGGAATAATTTTGCAGACGGATTTCAAGAAAAACTGTAATTTTTATTTAAAATATGTTAAATTGTGATTTTTTGTTATTTAAAATATGTTTTATAATGTATAAATGAATTTAACATCTTAAGAAATGGTAAAGATACTAAAATTCTGCAAATTAAATAATTTAAATCCAATTTTTTTTTTTAAAAGGTGGAATTTTAAATTAAAATTAACAAAAAACTTCAAAAAAATCTTTCTTATTTATTAATTAGATTATGTTTATTTTGATTATAATTTTTAATTAATTAAGAGTTTCTCTTTCTACAATGTAAAGAATCTTTTTATCTTTTTTTTATTCTATAATTTAATTATTAGTTGTTTTTAGTGTTATTTTTTTGAAAGCTTTTCCGGTCTAATTTCTTTAAAATCCCGTAAGAACTTATTGAAATCATAAATTTTATGGGTAATCCCTCAACAATCGAAGTGCCATAGGGCTTTTTCAGGGTGTTGAATTCATATATAATTTAATTACGGGTTGTCTTTAGTAGACTTTTTGGAAGCTTTTGGGGATAGGTTTTTTAGATCTAATTTCTTCTTGGACTTTTTAGAAGCTTTTCCGATAGGTTTTTTGGATCTAATTTCTTTAAAATCCAGCAGGAATTTATTGAAATCACAAATTTGATGGGTAACCCTGCACAATTGAAGTGCCCTAGGGGTTTTTCATTAACACAAATGAAGATTTCCCCTCAATTTTTTTTGTGGATTCTGACACCAAAGTCCAAAAAGTCGCACTAAAGACAACTCCATTTAATTATGGCTTAGTCTAACTTATAGACGAAATAGCCTTTTTCACCGAAATTCACCAAAATCATGCAACACAATTTAAAAAAAATTTGTTGTTTAAAATACATTTTTGAATGCATAAATAGTTTCAGCACCCTTGAAAACCCCTAAAGCACTTAAATTATGCAAATTAAACAATTTAAACTCAAGGTTTTAAAAATCTCTTTAATTTTAACTAAAATTAACCGAAAAAATAATAGTGAAAAATCATTTCCTCTATAAATTGATACACTTTAATTATTTATTTTTATTTTCATAATTAATTTTACCAAAAAAAATATCAATTATAATCACTTCTACCCTAAATTATTTAAATATTCTTTTTAATATTTAACCACAGTGCATAACCTCTTAAAAAAATTGAATGACTAAGAGTTATTCCTTATTAATGGTTAATCACTTAAATTATAATAAATTTTGTTGTATTAAAAAAATATATTAATAAATTTTTTAAAAAAATATTTTTTTAAGCCCTTCTCTCTCCTTTCAAATTAGTAATTATCATTTGATATAAGAAGAATAGACGTTGTCAAAGGCCACTCCACTACAACGATATGCTTTCCACTTTCACAAGGTCATTCACCATAAGTCACTGCACATCTTTATTTTGGAAAATGCAAAACTAATATTATATTGCTTAATTGTTAATGTTAAAAAGGATAAAGTGCGTTACTGAGTTGTATTTAGATTAATTTGATTTGTTTATATTTGACCATGTTTAAAATGGATTGTTTAGAGGGCAATGCCCAAATGATATATGACTTTAATATTGATAGTTTATTGGTGTCACAAAGGATTTAGGAAGCATTGAAAAGAGTTATTTCTATGATCATTTGGTAATGGGTTTCTAAAAAGGATGTGATGATCTATTAGGTTAATTAATAGATGAAATATTTTTAAAGTTTTTTTTATTGAGTTAATTAAAATTTGAAAGAGATTTTTAAAAGTTTGAGTTTTAGTTGTTTAATATGTAGAATTTTAGAGGTTTTAAGGTATTAAATTATTTATCCATTCAAAAATATATTTTAAACATAAAAAATCATAATCTTCATTGAAAATGTATTATTCGATTTCGCTAAAAATGACATTTCATCTATAAGTTAGATTGTGCCTTTGATATTGTTTGGCATTTAATTTGGGTTACAAATATGTTGAGATTTGCCATATTTTATGAAGGTAAATATTTTTAAGAAATCAATTTGTAAAGAATTTTTTGTTTGAAATATTTTTAAACTAGGACATCATAAAATGGAAAATGTATCTAATCTTTCATGTGAGTTTGGATCATGATGTTCTCAATGTTTAGTGGTTTTGGGGTTTTGATGGTTGAACATGGTAAACTTGTTTAGGTTTGCAAGCTTATATTATTATCCTAGTTTGTGTTTACACCACAATCATTTCAAGGCATGTTGAACATATGATGGAGTATCTCACATACAAAAGCAAAGTGGGTGAATTGCGTATAAACAGATAAATGCTTTAGTGATTGATATACTAGGAGATTTTGTCTAACAAGCATCAAGCTTGAAATAGTTTTTCCAAAAGTTTCTTCCTCATATTGTGTAGTGGAAAAAACTATTTGACACAATATTTGTGAGTATTAAGAATGCTTACCATTGTTGACACTTTACATGTGATGCTCAACACCATGCACATTACAATAATTTTTTATGGAATAATGCATTGGTAAGTGATGTTAACTCGTCACTTTCTATTTTCTAGGTGTTTGACAATTTCTTTAAGTTTTTATTTTGAGTGTTTTGTGGAAGCTCCATTACAATGTTATTTTATATGGTATTGTGTTATCTCCCTGGCACTTTGGTTAAGGACTCATATTCATAAGTAGTTGGTGTTGAATTTGATCCCACCTTTCCCTATGGTTTGTTGCAACTCCACATACAACTCCATGGGACAAATTTCTGCGAATGATGTTGGTGACCAATGCTTAGAAGGCTCCGTACTTATCCTTTAACTTGAAAAGCCTTGATGAATCATATGTCAATTATAGTAAATGTTTGGTAGTTTATTCAAAATTATTAGGGCTTCATATAATCTCTAGAAGCTATACATTATTTTGCAAGTGAAATAATTTTATCTTCAAGAGATTTTGCAAATCCTTCTTAAGTAAAAGAATGGCAACTTAACAAAATTGTGAACTTTTGGTGTTAGGTTTTTTACCCATATCCATTGGTCTCAAGTTCCATTCTCTTGTAATGATTATGCAACGTTATAACTCCACATACAATGTCATGGGTTGAATTCCTACCCAATGACATGGGGATATTTTTGAATCTCTCGATTTCACATTTGGGTTAATGCCCATATCTACAAGGAAGTAAGTTTAGTCCCTTTTAAGTGCATGTGTTGCTACAACTCCATATACATCACCACAGGTTGAATTTATAACTAATGATGTGGGGACCTTGTTGAGTGACTAAGATTGACATTTTGGTTAAGCCTCTATAAAATAGAAAATGGCATTGTAACAAAGCTTCCACAAACACACAAAGTAACAACTCAAATAAATCCTTAAGGATCCATGGGATAATCGATCCCTCAATAATACCCATGCATTACTACAACACCATTTATAATGCCATGGGTTGAATTTCTATCAAATGGCATGAGAGCCTCATTGAATGCCCCAATCTAACATTTTGGTTAAGGATCTATATCTAGAGGGAGTTAACCTCGAAACTCCTTGTGCATTGCCACAACTCTACATACAACAACATGGGTTGAGTTTTCTACCAATGGCATGGTGCTTTGTTGGGTTGAATTTCTACCCATAATGTGGGTATTTTGTTAGGGGACCTGATATGAGAGTTTGGGTAAGGACACATATCACAAGTAGGTGGTCTTGAGCCCTCCCACCACCAATCTCTATGGTCTTATGAACTGTCATAACTCCATAAACAACTTTGTGGGCTAAATTTCTACGAATAACATGGTTGTAAATGGAATGACATAATTTGACAATTTTTTATTAAGAAATCATATACATAGGTAGTTATTTTGTGGCTTAGCCTCCCACATCCCTCTACGCACAATGCACATGCACCATAATAACTCTACATAATAATAATAATAATAATAATATCCATTTTTAAGGTCACAGCCAAGCCAAACACCAAATTGGTGTATGAGACCCCTTGTTTGTGGGACAAGGCGACCACCTCGCACGCAGGATTTGACTGCTAAAGTCTAACGAAGGCATACATACTCTACCCCCCTCTGGTTTTGAACCTGTGACCTCTTAGGAGGAAACACATGCTCTTAACCATTAGGCCCACTCATTACATACAATGTAATGGAATGAATCTCTACGAATACCATGGGTACCTCATCGAATGTGCTTATTTGGCATTTTGAGTAAAGACTTATATCTCCAAATAGAGTAATTTGATAAGTAAATGAATCCATTGTCTTTTTAGTGACAATTCCCCCAAACTTAACAAGAACTTTGTTGGAAGTTATAGTTCCACTTAATTAACTTAAACTTTGACCATGATACTTTGTCTTAAAAGATAAAATGACAAAAAATTTAGACTTTCTAAAGAATAAGTGAAAAAAAAAAAATTTCTCAACAAATGAAAAACAAAAACAATAAAACGCCCTTAAAAAAATTAAATTTATTTATTTATTAATTAAAAAAAACCATAAAATACTCGTGAAAAATTAATTTCATCCACTTATTAACTTAATCCACTTCATTAATCCAAAATTCACCTTGGGTTAAATTTTTTTTTGATCATTTCACAATACCAAACTATTACCTTTAAAGGGAAAAAAAAAAAATCTCAAATAATAAAACAACCACAATTTAATTAAATATGCCTTCTTATTAACTTGTTCCTCCACAAATAAGTATCAAATTTTTTCTAAATAATAATAATTATTAACATATTTTTTTTAAATAAATTCAAAAATTTGAAAGTGCCCACTTATTAACTTATTCCTCAGCAAATAAGTATCAATTTTTTTCAAAAATAAAAAGAATCCAATAAATGGAATAAAGTTAGTTGTAAAACCACTTCCACTCTCTCCAACTGCAAAAATAAGTAGTTTATATAGCTAGATGCTTTTCTTTTGTCCTTTAGAAAAAACACGTCCTTCCACCCTTGTATTATCTTTGTACCTTAAATTTTCTTTTATTAATAAAAACCACAATTTTCAAACAACATTAATGAGAATTTGATGGAGGGGCGTTAGTGTATGTGGTGGCATCCCCAACACCACTAAATGTAGAGGGAGAAACGGCCCACCGTCCTTGCCGTTAGAAGGGGCCCATAGTCCAATCAATTCTCCATTCATGACGAAATCGACCAAAGTCCTCCAAAGTTGGAGACATGATTAATAAAGGCCACCCCGTAATAATTTTCGATATCACCATGATCGTCAAACAGGCCCCACCTCTGGTTGGTTGATTCCATGAAGCGACACCTCAGCTAAGCTAAACCCCGTTTTCGCCGCTGATATAATCCGTTACCTGCCCACCGCAGCGCCACCAATATCCACATTGACAATTTTGTCATTCCCGATGGCCGCTAGTCAAAGTCCTCCATCATGCATTAAGATTCCCCAGTCGGTACGCAAGTACTTGCTGGAAGGAGGGACGCCATGAAATTTTATCATTAAATTTATTCTCAAATACAGTTGTCAAATGGACATTGTAATTTTCGCGGATTTTGATTTATTGAAATTGTAAGTTTAAATTGTTTTGATTTATTGGAATTACAAGTTTAAGTTGTATAATTTATAATAAAATAATTTTAAAATTTAAAAAATAAATCGAAAACAAAAATTATAATTTAAATAACAAAAAATTACAATCTTTTAAAAAAATTATGCCATCAAATTTCGACCAAAATAAAAACATTTTTACAAAATCTCCAAATTTTTAAGAAATTCTTGAATTTGAAAGGAGCATTGAATAAGTGAAAGTAGTGGAAGGTTCGGGTTTCGAATCTCGGGCAGTGACAGCCTGAAATCAAAATAAATGCAATGTTCGCTTGCTTTGAATGGTGACAGGTCACGAGTTCGAACTTTGTACGTACGCGTACCCAACTATTGACGAATATCCAATTCAACATTAAATGCCGTCCATGTTCCTACGCGGCTTACCTTTTCTCCCCGTCGCCAACGCCAGCTCATCCACCACCCAAAGCATCCAAGCATTTCCTTGTCATGACCACCGCTTTAAAAAATATTGAATTTTCTAATATTAATTGGCATTCAAAAAGCACCAACCCCCTAGTCAACAAGACTAGTCCCAACCCTACCCCTCCCACATGAGACGAAAAATCGTATTTAAGACATTATATTATAAAATAAAATAAAAAAATAATGTCACCTTAGCTTTAGTTTCAAATCATGGGTAGACAAGTAAAGTCACCTTGTCTCGTTGTGTACAAACCGACTTCCATATTAAATTAAGAGCCCATATAACCCAAGTTACATCACACCTTTCTCGTGATATTAGGAAGCGAATTTCATGGCTATAATAATGGTAAAGTCAATAAAACTATTTTGCATTGAAATTAAAGAATTTACATAGTGTCATGAAATATATCACAAACTACCATGAGACTTGACCCCACTCCCTCAACGTACAATCAACCCTTCATTACATGAAAACAACCACAGACATGATTGGTTGGCCTAAAGAAATTAAGTAGGATAACACCATTTCATCTAACTTGAGTGGTGTCAAGGACTAGACCCACCCATCACCCACTACCTTACCAACTAAATACATGCTGCTTCTCATTATGTAAATGAGAACCAACATTCGATTGATGTTACTATATAGATTTGAGATTTTGTGTACTAAATTTTGAAAATGATGAATGTTGTGTACCATTAAAAGTGAGATTATGTAATATTTTATAATAATATAATCTCATTCTAATTAATTAATTAATTTGGTGTGAAAATATTAGGTTTCTTTAAATTTTATATTTTATTTAGTAAAATCAATAAAAAAATTAGTATCCGAGATATATTTATTTCTATATTTTTTAATATTATATTTTTTAATCTTTTACCATTTCTAAGACTTATATAGTAATTATGGAGAAGGTTTATAAACATATCTTATGTCTACTTGAATTACACTATTTTTCCTAATTTTATTGTTATTGTTCTAATTATATATAACTTAAATTAAGGATGATTATATTATCACAAGAAGTTGTCCTAGGGGTCAACCTCTCATAGCCTTTCTTTTCAATGTTGGAGCATCATTGAATTAACATTCCATGAGTGTGGCATGCATCCGACAAGTGAGCACAACACAAGTAAGTGCAAAAATGGGTGATTGTGACACAAAGAGACAAAAGTTAAAGCATGGTCATTGCAAGGAGAAAATGCAAAGCATAGTCTAGGAACATGTGAAGGAGTGAACAATTGTCTGAGAAAGAAAGCAACCACATGATGTGTCATTGTCATCAAGATTGTAGAGGAGTAAGACAAAAGTGTGCATGCTGAACATGCTTAAAGATGGAAAGCACATCACAGGAGAGCACACATCGGAAATTAGGCACACCTGGCATAAGTGTATGAAAAAAAGTGTGCATGGTGAGCACTCATGACAATAGGCATGCTAAAAGAAGATAAAGAGTCATGCTGGAAGGTGAGAGAATATGTGTCGATTTAAAGAATCAAGAGAAGTTACAAGATCAAAATGGATGCTAAAACACCAAAATTGAAACTAAAGAGTTCCAAAGGAAGCCATTGAGCTTGTTCTTACATGAAGAGACATAAGATAAAGATGAAGCCTTCGAAGAAGGTGGAAAATTAGAAAAATGAAGGAATGAATAAAGTTGTTTCTAGTTGAGTTGAGTCAGTAAGTCCAAATCAAGCCTTGAGAGAGAGGGTAGAGTCATAAAGAATTTGAGCATCAAGGTAGGGAAGAGCAGTGAGGCATGGACAATAATATAAACATGTATATTGAATTTTGTTATTGAGAATTAGTAGATTTATTTCATTATGACTATGAATTTCATCATAAACATTGTTTTCATGATTCCTGATCATTTAAGCCTATAGATTTATTTATATTTGTATCCTTATTATTACATATCACTGTACTTAATTTACAAAGTCCAAGGCTTTGACGAATCAAACCCATTGCAACCTTGATTATACAAACTTTCACCTTTGATAGTTTAGGGTTCATTCATACAATGTTATGATGGAAACTATTTATCACATGTTTTATCATAAACTTATATGTTATCTATGTAATAGAAATTCAAATCAAAGAACTCTTCCATTTTTTTTGCTTGGTTTATTATGATATTCAAGGTCAATGTTATTAGCTATTTAGAGACCATATTTTGAGATCTTAAACTTCTAAAAATTAGAGGTGTATTACCCTTTCATTTGAGAGCTTACCTAGCTGTAAAAGAAATTGTTATATACTACTAAATCCAAATGTATATGAGACCTCTTATCTTACTAACTCATTATGTATGTTCATAAAAAATACACACATATCATAACAAGTTGCAAACAAACACTCAACATCATATTTATTTTGTAATCTAAATTTTAGGTTCTGCTTGGAGTACAAGTTCATTGTACTTTACTACTTATTTTTTGTTGCCAAATATTGAAAAAGACAACTCTTTCCATCTTTTCACATATACACATAGCCAAATTTAGTCTTGTCTCTTTATATCTCTTCATTCTTTATCTTTCTCTAACTACTTTTCAATTCAAAGTTTAATATATTTATTTTAAACACTCTCTTTATTCTTTTACATATTTATTAAATTAAACTAAACTAAAACTACATTCAAAATATTAAAAATTAAACTAAACTAAAACTACATGCAAAATAATCAAAATTCAAATTTATCTTTTTCTAACTATTTTTCAATTCAAAATTTAATATATTTATTTTAAACACTCTCTTATCTTTTACATATTTATTAAAATTAAACTAAACTAAAACTACATTCAAAATAATAAAAGTTAAGCTAAACTAAAACTACATACAAAATAATCAAAATTCAAATTCTTCATAAAACTACCTACAAAATAATCAAAATTCAAATTCTTCCTAAAAGAACATAGATATATAGTACTTGTTTAAATTAAATTAAAACTATATTGAAGATAATAAAAGTTAAACTAAACTACTAAAGCTACCCCCAAGATGATAAAAACTAAACTACACTAAAATTACATCGAAAATAAATTATTAAATCCACATCAACGATCCAAGTTCTTCATCAAGGGCATACATATATGGTACTTCTTTGTTAACTATATGGTCTCTAGCTTAGAGCATTTTAACCTTTTGAGGACTACCTCTTTGCCATAGGCCTAAGAATTTTATCTTGAAATTTATTTTAAAAGCCTAAGAATCTTATTTTTAAATTTATCTTAAAAGCATATTTTCCACTTAAAAGTTAATTATCTCAATTATGTATTTATTTATATAAATTCAAATATTTGCTAGCTTAATTATTCTATAATTATATCATATTCCTCAATAATGCACGATTGTTTAGAAACTTGGGTATTATATATTAAATATATAACAACTTATCATTATGGTATAAAAGTAGAGGAATTAACTCTCAAGACCATTTTGATTGGCGAGACCTAGTTAGACAAATCGGAGTTTGAAACTTTCTTGGAGCATTTTGAGGCATCAAATGATGTTTTCTGGGAGTAAAACTTTGTCACTCTAGTATGACACCTTTTTTTTACCTATTCTACACATAGAGACCTTTCCAACGATGCAGTTGCGTCAATTAGAGTTCATATGTAGAAGTTATGTCACTCATAAGTTGAGATTCTTGTTTTCACCACCATAATTTGAGAGGATGCCATGTTAGCACCCATTATTCACGAAAAAGGGGCTAGCCATGTGATTATGATGTAGAAGACTCTGGAAGAGTCTATATTGTAACTATGGTTAAGAGTTGAAGTAGTCAAACCTAACCACTAATAGACTATCGAGCTGTGTTATAATTGGATCACTAAGGAAAAAAAATTTCATTCTTTCGAGTGCTTTTGTTCCATAACTTATTTAAAAAAAATAAAATATAAAACACATAAAAAAACTATTGTACATTACAGTGACCCACCAACTATAAAACATACTTCCTTATACTCACAAACATTTTCTATACCAAATATATAACAACTTATAACATAAAATTTTACCCATTATAGACTCACCTCGTTTACAAAATGAAGTAATTCACAACTACTTGTTAACATTTAATTCCTTTACCAACAACTTTTCGGTGCCTTATTTTATTTTATAATGTTCTGTAGTCACAACATTGATAAATAAGGAAGTGATTGAAGTATTATTATGATTCTGGTTCACATAAATATAATTAAAGTATTATTATAATTCTGGTTTACACAAACATAATTATATTTTGATAATTAATTATTACAATGTATGCCCCCATTGATTTGTTATATAAGCATTAATCCAAGATTAGTATGATATTTGTAAGAATGTATCGCTATGAAGAGAATTTAGATTAAGAGTTCTCTCGACACAAATGATTGAAGTATTATTATAAATCTGATTTATTATAAACATGATTACATTTTAATAATTAATCATTATATTTTGTGTCCAATTGGCTTGTAATGTAAGAATTAATACCACATTCGTATGAAAGATTCTGAAATGCTTTGATTAAATTCAAAGAAGGTGTTTCAAAATTGAACGCTATGATATTTACCAATTTGTCTCTTAACATGCAGGTTTATATTTTGAATTGATTTAG